>CM022947.1:36011969-36293258 GCA_012931725.1 Litsea cubeba
TGTATTGTTTAAGGAGACAAAAAAATCACAACTCTTGTTTTTCACTATTGATAAGAATTGTAAATCGGCTATAAATGCCAAATATTGCCTTTCTCGGCAAAAAACCGCCTTTTACGGCAAACATCGCCTTTTACGGCAAAACAAATGAAATCACCTCTTACAGCATTTCAAAAATCAATGTCTCTTTTCTTTATATGTGCAATGAAAGCTTGAAAGAAGTTGATTTCCTTTTCTACTTGCGAAGGTGGATTCCGGATGATCACTTGCAATTCCAAGTAGACTAGAAAATCTGGCAAAAAAATGTTGATGCTCGCTTTGCCCTCTCGGGCACGAAAGGGTCGTACCCCACGGACTCTCACGTCCGCCAACCTCAGTAAGCGCCGAGCGGCAGAAGCGCGGTCCATCAAGCTGGCACACCCGGTGGGACTCGTTCATTTGAGAACATGATGCTTAGAAATGAAATATTTGCATATCATATCATATGCTCTATGCTTATACTTTCCTTTCTAGATTCCTTGGCTCCTTTCTAGTTGATGGCCTATGTTGGATTTTGCATCTAAAAAATGAGGGAATTTTTTGGAAATTTCTAATTCTATCTTTAAGTTTATTTCCACTCTTTCTCTTTTCAAAAAAAAAAAAAATCAGATTTCTAAGTTTGGATTCGAACTTGAGAAACTTTGATCCTTTCCATTTCATCCATGTGCTTGCAGAAATGTTGAGCCGGTTCGGATTGTGGAATGGGCCATCGTTTCTCTTCGATGAGTTCATTAGGGATCTTCCAAAAAAAAAATCAGATTTCTCAATTTGGATTCGAACTTGAGAAAGTTTGATCCTTCCCATTTCGTCCATGTGCTTGCAGAAATGTTGAGTCGGTTCGGATTGTGGAATGGGCCATCGTTTCTCTTCGATGAGTTCATTAGGGATCTTCCAAAAAAAGAAACCAAATATCTCCTTTTGGATTCAAAAGTGAGAAACTTTGATCCTTTCCATTTCGTCCATGCGCTTTCAGAAATGTTGAGCCGGTTCGGATTGTGGAATGGGTCGTCGTTTCTCTTCAATGAGTTCATTAGGGATCTTAAAAAAAAATCAGATTTTTCTTTTTGGATTCAAACTTGAGAAACTTTGATCCTTTCCATTTCGTCCATGTGCTTGCAGAGATGTTGAGCCGGTTCGGATTGTGGAATGGATCATCGTTTCTCTCCGATGAGTTCATTAGGGATCTTAAAAAAAAATTCAGATTTCTCATTTTGGATTCAAAATTGAGAAACTTTGATTCTTTCCATTTCGTCCATGTGCTTGTAGAAATGTTGAGCAGGCTCGAATTGTGGAATGGGCCATCGTTTCTCTTCGATGAGTTCATTAGGGATCTTTCAAAAAAAAGAGGTGAATAACACTAAGGTTGCACCAATTGCGTTCTTTGACCACGATTGACTCAAGAAAAGCCTTGTCTAGAGTGTGGAGACAACTTGACTGTTCTAGGCAAGGTTCCTCCAAACAGGTTCATTAAGTAATCCTACCCTTACCTAGGGGCGAATCTATCAATTGAGGTTTCACAAGATCAGATTATGAGGCCTATGTGTACTCTTCCGTCTTTAGATCTTCTTTCCAGAAAAAAAAGAAAAAAACTCATCACGTTTGGATCCAGATTCGAGAAATTGTGGTTCCTTTTCTTCTGGGTACCAGTGCTCGCTGAAATGTTGAGCCTGTATTCGGATTGGAATATCATTTGCTCTCTTTAACGAATCCAATCTTGACCTTTCAAAAAAAAAAAAAAAACTCTCAACACTTTTGGATCCAGATTTGAGAAATTGTGGTTTCTTCCCTTCCGGATGCCCTTCCGGATGCCGGTGCTCGCAGAAATGTTGAGCCTGTATTCGGATTGGAATATTATTTGCTCTCTTTGACGAATCCAATCTTGACCTTGAGAATCCCATCTCATGTCCATCACATGGATGCGATTCCCAACATTTGTGCCTAGCAGTACTAGTACACCCTTTTTGGGTCGACTGTATTCGCGACCGACACTCTTGCTCTCTCCAACATTTGTGTCTAACGGTACTCGTACGTCTTATTTATGTTTACAATTGCTTCTAGAAGTCACTAGAACACTCATTCTGGGCCCACCATACTTGCGATCAGAAAAATTGTACCTTCTATGGCCTTTTGCCTTCTTCATGTCGCTTGGGTGAACCATGACCTTCAAGTGATTTGAAAAGACAAAACCATAGTTTTCCCATTTATGATCATTATATTCTTGTGATTACTAATGGGTGTGGCCTTGTTTCATAAATCTTTCGAAACTAATAAATTCAGCTTCTCTAACCATTACTTTCGATGAAAGCAAGTACCAACTCATGCTTCAGCAGAAGGAAAACACGGGCACTCACAAGTGCCCTGTCAGCTGCTAAAGTGTCATCTCTCTCGGTAACTCTCTGAACTCCGGGTCGACCTCAACTCCCCGGATTATCGTCTTTGGGACATTGGGACCATTCCCATTTCCTAAAGAAGAGCTGCACCTACCAAAAAGTAGAAAATCGCCTCTCAACGTGTCACTACCATGACACCAAAGGCGAACGCCAAGATGCCCGAAGCCCGCGGCACCCCCGCGAAGCCTCGACCCACAAACAACCAGGTTTATCCCAAGACCTGGTCCCCGAAACCTTCACCAAAACAAAGAAGGTCTCAAACATCCACAAAGCAAGCATACCTGGCCCCACTCAAGGAGAACCGGTTCTACCCTCTTGCCTACATGAAAGAGTGGAGACCCGTCTCCCACTTGACAACCAAGTCAACCCTGCATGAACTAGCTTGTTCCTACAAGCCCAAGATCAAATCATGCATCACAAGGGGTTCTCCTCCCAGCTCTAGGTCAAGAAGGTTGCAGGAAAATGAATAATGGAAGAGAGAGAGAGAGAAAGGAGATGACTTAAGTAACATGGAAATGGGCCCATTACAGCTGAAATTTAAAATGGCTAAATCATGGTCTTGCAGGCCCCGGACGAGATCGATGAAGAAGACAAAATCGATCGTTGAAATATTTAGTTTCCAAAAAGTATATTTTCCCCAATTTCTGAAATTTTCGAAATTCAGCTACAGATTTAGTGAAAAATGTCATTTTTGCCCTTTTCTCGAAAAACGCGATTTCTGAGTCTCAAACCCAACGGATAAAACATGAAAGTTGTTGAGATCGATAAAATGAGTCAAAAGGAATAAAAATTAGAGTTTTTAGAAATCAAGAATAATTTATCACAAAGGCCGGGTCAAACCAAAGTCAACGGTCCTTAAAATCTCCAAAGTTACGAAAAATCTATCAAATTCAAAAGCCAAGTCAAACCCACTACTAATCTTACTCAAAAAGTAAAACCACAATTAAAATAACACTAAACCCAAAAATTGGGGGTCGGGGTCTTACAGCATCCCCCGGACCCTGATTTCAGATAACGGGACTCAGTTCGATTCCAAATCCTTCAGAGATTTCTGCCAAGAGCATGGCATCAGAAACCATTACTCCACCCCGGCATATCCACAGAGTAATGGCCAGGCAGAAATCTCCAACAAAGTGATCCTGGACGGCCTGAAGAAGCGACTGGACAAGGCAAAGGGCAGATGGACAGAAGAGCTTCCGAGCGTGCTGTGGGCATATCGAACAACTCCAAGGAGGTCCACTTCGGCCACACCTTTCTCTCTGGCCTACGGGATGGAGGCAGTCATTCCCTTGGAAATCGGCCTTCCTACCCTGAGGACAGAGCTGGTCGACCAAGGCCGGAATGAGACGAACCTGGCAATGGAGCTGGAGCTGGCGGACGAACGACGAGAAGCAGCAGCCCTGAGACTAACCGACTATCAGCAACGGTTAGCCAGGGCATACAATCAAAATGTCAAGGAAAGAAGGTTCACCACGGGAGAGCTCGTTTTAAAGAAGACCCTGCCAGCTGACAGAGAACCAAATGAGGGGAAGCTTGCCCCGAACTGGCACGGCCCGTTCAGAGTAGTTTCACTGGCAGGAAAGTCAGCCTACAAGCTCGAAGACTTGGATGGCAAGCCATTGCCGAGACCGTGGAATGCATCCCACTTGAAGAAATTCTATTTCTAAAGATGTAATGAACTTCAGAATCAATAAAAGCAGCTTTTGCCTTGTCGTCAATCTGTCTCTCTGGTCGACTCCGGCAACACAGGCTCCACGCCTTGGAAACGGCTTCGAGTTCCTACACTCAACCTTTCCTAAAATCCCGTGTCTTAGGGCACACAGGCTCCACGCCTTGGAAACGGCTTCGAGTTCCTACACTCAGCCTTTCCTAAAATCCCGTGTCTTAGGGCACACAGGCTCCACGCCTTGGAAACGGCTTCGAGTTCCTACACTCAGCCTTTCCTAAAATCCCGTGTCTTAGGGCACACAGGCTCCACGCCTTGGAAACGGCTTCGAGTTCCTACACTCAGCCTTTCCTAAAATCCCGTGTCTTAGGGCACACAGGCTCCACGCCTTGGAAATGGCTTCAAGTTCCTACACTCAGCCTCTCCTAAAATCCCGTGTCTTGGACACACTCAGGCTCTATGCCTTGGAAAGGCCTGCAGTTCCTACACTCAGCCTTTCCTAAAGTCTGGGTTCATAAACCCCTCAAGGCAGTCCGGCCAAGGACAGTTTCCTGAAGTCCGGGTTCATACACCCCTCAGAAGGCCATCGCCGGACTCACTTTCGCCGAGCCAAGGCCAACGGAATGGGTCCATCTCGGCACAACGCATCTCGTCTCGGCCAAAGCCAGCCCTTTCGGCCGAGGTCAGTGCCAGCATTCAAACACAAAAATCCAAGCATTCCAGAACAGCGCAAAGAAATGAGAAAAAGAACTCAAAAGCACTGTACACAGCTTGGGTAATCAGAAAATTCCTTTTCATTCATTGCAAACTGCTTCGTTACAAGAAATACATAACAGAAAGCAAAGTACAGAAAGGAGGACCATAGTCCTCTAAAAACAGAAAATGGAGAGAGGCTAGGAGACTCTGAGACTCTGATCTTCACCGACTCTTCAGGCGGAAGGCTCAAGGACGCCGGATCGCCACCTGGAGGTTCTGAGCGATCCTGGACCTCACTGGGCTCTGCAACACCCTCGGCGGCCAGTGGGACCAGCCAAGCTAGAAGAAACCTCTCGGACCAGCGGGGCCTCAACCCGCCTTCCGTACGATGGGCGCACAGGTCCGTGTCGGACGAGAATGCGCCACCGTCCCCTTGCGGCGCATCCTCACTCTGTCTGGCCAAGGGCCAGTGGCCATGGACCCGCGTTCAGAGAGCGCGTGGCCCACGGGGAGTTCCTTCAAAGAGCGCGCAGACCACGACAGCCTCCCCCCCTCGGGGGCAGCCGTCCAACGGCGCAGGGTTTTCCCCCGGATCAAGCAATCTCAGGCATCTCCCAGACATGGCTCCTACAACCATGTTCCTTCCTTCTTCCATGGCGAGCCTGCTCCCCCTACTTATAGGATGGAAGAAGGCTCAGTCTCCAAAAGGAGTTATGGGGCGAAGTCTCCCACGCGTTGTTGGGAAGGCGCGACTGTCGACCAGCGAACCCTATGGCGCCACGTGGAGACATCCGTCAGACTCCCTCGTCTGCCGCGCCACCATGTTCATTGCTATTCAAGATCACCCAAGATACGGAGGATCAGCGCGAATACCAATGAAGATCACCTAAGATACGGAGGATCGGCGCGAATACCAAAAAAGACCACCTAAGGGAGCTTTCTACCAAACTCAAGCAATCGAAGAACTCAAGCTTAAAAGAGAAAAGCACGAGTATTTCAAAAAACCTTCATTTGTATTAAAGTTTCACTCATTACAGTGTTCAGCAAATACAAAATGAAGAAAATTACAAAGCAAAAAAGCAAAAATCCCGAGGTCCTGATGTCCCGAGGTCATGACCGGTCAGTTGCACGAGCTGCAGCGTCAGAGGCTTCGCCGGATGGACGGGCAGAGTTCGGCACCGGAAGCGTGTACGGCGGAGGCTCCCGAAAGGAGGGGTGGCCCTCCGAGATCCCGACCTCCTTCAGGCCGGCAAGCCACCCTTTCGCCCAAGCCTTATCCCTCACCACAAGAACCCTTTCCTTGTAGTGGGCGGTGACCTGCACTTTGGCATCCTCGAATGCAGCATCGCATTCGGACTCGAGCTTCGCCTCAGCTTCATCCGCCCTCTTGGACTCGGATTCAAGCTTCGCCTCGGCTTCATCCGCCCTCTTGGCCTCGGCTTGAAGCAGGGCCGCGTAATCGTCTCCCATCTTCGAAATGGAGACCTCGAGCTCGGCCGACCTAGTCCTCTCCGCCTCGGCTTCTTCCTTCGCCTGCTCGAGCTTCGCCGCAAATTCCTCTTCCACCCTAGCCAACTTCTGGCTCACAGCGTCAAGGGACTCCTGCAGGCCGTTCTTCTCCACGGTCAGCTCGGCAGCGTCCGTGCTATACCTGCAGATCCGTTCAGCAACGGCCATGGACTTCTGTGCCGCCTGTCAAAGAAATAAGGTGTACATGTTAGATCTAAAGAGCATCAGATGCTAAATCGCTGGTTCGACGAAGCGAAATGAAGACTTACCGCGAAGTTGGACTGCAACATCGACAGGATCAGCTTCTGATCGCTGTACTTGTCCAGCCGCTCCATGTCCCGGGGAAGGGCGCAGGCTCGCCCTAGGGCCTCCAGGACCTGGGGATCGATCTTTGGAAGAACGCGATCCTCCATCGTCATCGGCCTTCCCGGCTCAAGCATGAAGCTCGGCTCCCATAACGGCGGCCCCTGGGGCAACGGGGCAGCTGCCGAGCTAGGGCCCTCATCGGTCCTCGGCATCTTCGACGGCCGAGATCCCTCCTGCTCGACCTCGGCTGGGGGCAAGCGTACCCCTAGATCAACAGGGCTAGGGGGCACGGGAACCTCCGCCACCTCTGCAGGGGAAGCTACCCGAGCCCTCGGAGATGGATGCTCCGGGAAACTCACCGGATCCTGGGGGGCTCGGGCGTCCTCCACTCCAAGCGCCAAGGTCTCGAGATCCTCGAAGGACAAGCGCCTGGTGTGCCTCATCTCGGATCCTGGCGAGGGAGATCGGGCAGATTGACTCGATTCCCTTCCTGAGACCTGGGGAAGTCTCGATCCCGATATGGAAGCTAGGATTCCAGACGCTGCCCTTACTTCAGACGACGCCCGCGAGGGCTCTGCGACCTCCGGAACGGCCTGCTCCTGACCAACCCCGGATCCGGCACCTTCACTCTGGATCGGCTCTACGGTGCCCCTCAGATACCCGCGATACTTCGGCTTATACCCTAGCAGCGACCAAGCCGCCCTGCCGTCGTGACCGCTGTATCGCTTCACCAGACGGAGCCAGGCCTCGTTCCTCTTCCAGATGTATCTGGCAGCCCGTTTCCTCTCCTTCAAAGCTGCAGCAATCAGAAGCATAAGCACGGCAGAACAAAAAGAAACTTATGAAAAAAGAAAAGAAACGGAAGGCGTTTACTTGGAATGGTACCGAAGTGGCGAGGGACCTGGTAGCCTCTATCGGTGTCGGCCTCCCCAAACTCCCAGTTCCCCGAGACGTACAGCAGATCGTCTCCAGCATACTTGCTCGAATCCTCCAAGAATCTGATGAAGCCGTCCCGGCCTGGCTTAGCCCGGAGATAATAAGAATCTCCGGACCTGCATATGTCGTAGACATCCTCAAGGTCGAAGACGCCGAAGTCGGTGCCCAGGACCTCATTCAACTTGACCGTGCCCATCACGATCTTGAAGGCATTCGGCAGCAGTTGGCAGGGGCAGAGACACCACTGACTAAGGCATCTCCTAAGGAGTGGGTGAAGTGGAAATCGGACCCCGCCTTCTATCACAGCCACCAGCGGAAAAGGCATCCAACCTCCCGAAAAGTCGCGAGGGTTGTAGCCACGGGGTTCAGCACCCCTGACTTGGACATCAGCAGGGATCCTAAAGGCTGACCTAAAGCCCTCGATCGCTGCCCTCGCTCTCTAACCAGTGGCTGTAAATCCCCATTCCTATCCCAATCTAAAAACAGAGGAACCCGCGGAAGAAGAAACAAGGCAGAAGGAACTTACGGAAGCAGAACAAAGATGCTGGACAGCGAAGAGACTCAACCTCAGCAGCGCACCACTCCTCAGATGAAGCTCCCTCACAGTAGCCTTCCCTCTTCTGACGCTCGCCTCTGATTCAGAATCGCAAACGAAGGATAGAGCAGACCTCAACTGCCCTATATATAGCAGAGAGGCCCCCCTTTACAGAAACCCTAATCGGGCGTGCCAAGGGGCGCCCCCCTGGGATTTCGCGCGAATCATTTCAAAAATTTATTACGCCTCCCTGAAGCGGCGCGCAAATCATTTCAAAAATTGATTGCGCCCCTGACGAGACGGCGCGTACGACCTCGAAGAGACAGACAACCAGCCAGGAGATGACACGTGGAGCCGTCGAACTGTCTTCAGCATTGAATAGGGGACGCCATTTATCACCTCGAACATCCAAAGCGACAGCGAGTCAGGGCCGAAAGAGGCTCTCCCCCAGGTAGACCCGGCACATAGCTCCCGACCTCACGGCACTGACGTTCTACGCGAGCTCGGAAGCTAGGGGGCAATTGTGTGGGGAGATTTCCAGAGCTACAGGATTAAGCTAATCACAGCCATCAGATGGGTTTAAGCATCCTCACGTGCCATCCGCGTGCCGTCTACGTGGCACCGATCTCATCCCGGCTACCAGGACAGAGGCCTTGGCCGACATCAAGCATCTCCGGGCAACAAATGCCGAATTGGCCCACCTCGGGCGTCATCTCGGCAAGGAGTCCACATCGGCAGGGCCACCCCGGATGCCATCTCCGCAGAGAGCCCTATCTCGGCTGAAGCCGCCTCGGCTGAAGAAGCCAGGACAATAGCCGAAGGGCAGAAGGAACCTTCATTTGCGCCCCTCATCCCCCACGTCATCAGGCACGTGGAGGGATAGGGTCACGAGCTAGTGGGACAGATATGACATCCAGCCGCCCACTATCTTCACCAGATCGCCACATGGCAGCATCCAGCGGCTGAGGCCACATCAGGGCAAGGCCCGAGGGCAGATCCGCTGGTACTCCTACCGCCAAAGGCGCCCAACACAATCTGGCCCAACAAGACACGCATTTAATGCAATGTGGGCTGACCCGACTAGCATTAAATGCTGAGTGGGCCGGATTAGACTGCATTTATTACTTTGTGGGCTGATCATGACTTCCCAGTCAGATCATGGGACCCACACCAAGATATTCTCTGAGAGATACGATCCAAACCTCTATAAATAGACCTTCATGCACCATGCAAGGTACGCACAATATTATTCACAGAGCCCTTACTCTGTCTCTCTTCTCCCTCTCTTCCATCGTTTCAGTTCATACACTGACTTTGGCATCGGAGAGCCTTGCGCCGCCCAGGCCAGGGTCCTCTGACCGTGTGCTACTCTCTTTCAGGCTCTCGGACGGCATCCAGATATTCCAGACACCATCATCTTCCCGGATAAGTCCTATAAGGCACCCTCTTATTGTGGGTCATAATTTTCTGCACCTACAGGATCTATACATATCTATGGACAATGTCAATAACATGCCTTAATCTCATTAAGAGGGTAAACTAATTACATTATTTTCATCTTCGCGATTCCACCACCATGAATGAAATGCAATGAACCACCCACAGAAAATTACTGTGGTGATGACATCAACTGCCTCTTGTAGTGGTGAAGTGATTATGACCAAAACCCAAAACCACACACAAAAAACACAAGAATGAAAAGCCCTCAAGCCACCGAACCCTTCTCACCCCTTAACCAATATTCAATATTATGGCCATACAACAAACACCATTATACAACCCATGTGCTGTGGAAGGGGTGCACCACATGTATTGGAATGGTGGGGTTGCAGTGACTGGACAGGGATAAATGATGCAAGATTGGAAGAAAGAATGAGTTTTGAAACAAGGGTGTGGCTGGAATGGGAAGTGAAAATCGGTGGGGGTTTTATCATGGGGACAAGGGCAATCCATGGACCTACTAGATCACCCACCACATCACATGGACTAATTGGCAACATTAACTTTTGTATAAAACATGTCAAATGATGGTGAACGAACAAACAGTGTCTTCTACTCCATTGCAATGGAGCACACGCATGTGTATACCATACTCATCACATGGCCCATGTTATTGCAAGGAGAAAGGAAAGTTGGCAAGAGAATCTCTCTCCATCGATTACAGATTACAGCATCTGAAAGTGAAAGTGAGGTTGAGGAAAGGATCTTTGCCCCCGAAGACTCCACATTTCTGCACTTGCGTTGCGTTTGTTGTGAAAGGGAAGGAAAACAAAACCACAAAGATATTCAAAACCAAAAAGAAATCAATTACAAAACGCCTTCTCATTTCATCCACTTCAATCCATCCAATCAATCATCACCTCATTTCACACCATGAAGATTTAAAAAAAAAAAAAAAAGAGCACAATATCATAAATAAATAAAAACCCGGAAAAGACTCATCATTGAGGATTTTAATTAATTTAGTTATCTTTCATTGATTTGCTTAGATTTTTTTTTTATACACAAAAGGGAGTAGAAAAAGATTTGGGGCAAAACACATATCAGATCTGATGCAATTCTCCCCATCTTCAATGATATAACTACTACACCACAAAAACCCACCCATTTGAGATTCATCCATCCAGTTGAAGAAACGCAGTTCCCAAACATTAATCCCACATTTAATACTATTATCATTCTTCAAAATAAAAAAAGAAAAGAAAGGAGATCAAAGAAAACAAAATAAAAAAAACCATTTTTTTCTCCATATCAATTCGACCATGATGCAAGAAAAGATCGCAGCTTTTCCATCTTATCTTTTGGGATCAGAGGCGAAGAGCGGTAGTCTGGAGATCATCAACACCCACTTTAGATTCAACCGCAGCCGGAACATTGAGATCAAACGGCAAAGTCTTACGAACACCTGAGGAAGCCATGTCATCATCGTTCTCATCCACGACCGATGAGGACGAATCGCAGTCGCTCCTACAGTCGCCGGGAAACGGCGGCGGGTGGTGGCGCAGCCGAGACGGGTCCAAAGTCACGGCGGTGGCGGACACCCTGGGGCCACTAGACGATTCAACGGTGCTGCTGAGGCTGCTGGAGGTGGGCCACTGCTGCATGGGAAACTCAGGATCGAACGGGATTGGCGGCAACACAGGTGAAAAAGAGGGGTAAATCGGAAAGTTGGTCTTCGCCTTTGGGCCTCGCAGGTTACGAGCAGCGTTATCGTATGCTCGAGCAGCATCCTCGGCGGTATCAAACGTACCGAGCCAGATTCGAGTCTTCTTGATAGGATCCCGGATCTCGGCAGCAAATCGTCCCCACGGCCGCTTTCGAACTCCTCGAAATCGTATCTCCTTCGGCCGATCAGATCTGATGGCGGGTGGGGGTATCCTGGTGGTGGCGGGTGGGGGTGCTGCGGCTGCGATTGCTGCGGCCCCTTTACCCCTCCTCCCCATGGATGAAATGATGATCGGACGGCTGAGAAAAGATGGAGAAGGATGAGAGATCAGAATAGACGGTTAGATGGTTCTCTCTCAAAGAGAAAGAGAAAGGGGTAAGCGGCTTTCGGATCGAAAGGAAAGGCCTCTTCCTCTTTCCCTCTCTCTCGGTGTCCGTAGAGAGTTTCAGAAACAGGTCTTCTTGGCTACTCTTATTTATTTTCGTATGTGTAATGACGAAAGTGTCCCTCGGGTTGGGTGAGCTACCTGTTGGCAAAAGGTCGACGGGATGGAGAGAGGAGGGGGTCACCGTAGATCTCTATGACGTGCGTTACGAGAAGTGTGTATTGACGAAAATACCCATTTATCCTGAGGTTCTCCAACGGTGGTCTGTGTGTGCTCTATTATTTTGGGCTGTTTTTTTATCGTGGATTGGCGAGGATTTTGTCATTTTTACTTTGCAAAGCATTTGACTTGATTATGACGGTATTGATTTCGAGTGTCTTGATTGTGTGGGGCCATCTGGACAGCCCGGCTAAGCAACTATTCAAAACAAGGGGCCTTTGGTGAATTTGAAGAATTTTGAGTTTTATTTTCTTACTTTTTGGGCAGCGCCGGCATGAGAGCATGAGATTTTTGGAGTCTAAAGTAAAGATTTCAAAGGGGCCCTCTTATATATTTGTATACGAAAATTAGCTTCAAAAAAATGGGTCATAAATTAATTATTACCAAAATTCAAAACATATATATATAGAAAAATAAGTAGTCATTACATCACTTCAAATTCATTTAAACACTACTCTTCTAGCATTTTTTGCTGCAAATGTACTAATCAAAGCTACATAATCAATCTTATCAACCATGGCCTTCTCAATTGACAACATAGCTAATCCATTCAATCTTTCCTGTGACATGGTTGATCGAAGGTAAGACTTGATCAACTTTAACTTTGAAAAACTTCTTTCCCCAGAGGCAATTGTAATTGGTATAGTTAGCAATATTCTGTATGCAATCCATGTATTGGGAAAACAACCATCCATCACCTTCAAATAATTGAGCACATCAATTGGCTTTGTTGTTTCTTTTGGCAAAACTTCTTTCAACACTTTCAATTCTGAAAATAAGTCTCTCTCATCAATATCAGAAAGCGCATCATTGCTCAAAAAAGTTTCAAGATTAGCACAATAGAACATCAAAGCTTCATCATTGGTAGCATTTAAATCCTTCAAATCAAACAAAAATTCAAAAGTTTTCTCATATACTTGAAACTTTTCAAACCGGCTTTGAAGTGATGAAAGAGCTTGATCTACAATATATAAGAAATACTTCACACTAAAAGATTCTTTAGCTAACTGTGTCGCCTTTTCACTATTATTCTCGTCAAATTGCTTCTTTCTATATATGATTCGTTTTTCTTGAAATGTCGGCTCAACGTTTATTCTAGCTGCAACCATGGCCTCTACAAATCCAGTTTCTTTATACTTTTCAATAAATGCAATAAGCCGTTTCAACTGATCCACAACAACATCTATGTGCATGTCTTCGTTTTGAAAAACCTTGCTAACGAAATTAACAGCAATAATAGATTGTGCAAATAATCATGCCAACTAAAAACTCAAAACTACCAATTCCATGTTTTGCTAAGGACTCCGCATCATTCTTTGTTTTCGGATCTTCAGTAGTGTGGGCCAATTCAACTAAAGCATCTCTTATTTGTGGGGCTTGGTATCTCATAACTTTAACACTTTCCACACGACTTTTCCAACGTGTTTCTGATAATGGCTTGACCATGAAACCTTCTACATTATCTTTCAACACTTTCCACCTTTTTGGCAAAGATGAAAACAACAAGTATATTCGTTGTACCACTCCAAAGAAAGATGTAGCCTTAGGACAAGTGTTAGCCATATCACAAAGTGCAAGGTTAAGACTATGGCAATCACTGGTGTGTATAGAATGCTCTAGGATTTATGTTGACTACCCTATTTTGTACACCCTTGTGTTTTCCTTTCATATTAGATCCATTGTCATATCCTTGTCCTCTTATATTATCAAAATCAAGTTCAAGAGTACTCAACGCTTCTTGAAGTACATTGAAAAGCCCTAACCCCGTTGTATCTTCCACCTTTAAAAATTCTAAAAAGAATTCTTCCACCGTTATTGGACTTGTTGAAACATCCACACAACGAATCAAAAGAGATATTTGTTCTTCATGGCTTACATCCGGAGTACAATCAAGTATAATCAAGAAATATTTTGCTCCTTTGATTCTTGCAATGATTGCATTCTTAATCTCACACGCTAACAATTGTATCAATTCATTTTGAATTTTGTGGCGCAGATAATGGTAATGAACCTCACCACTTTCAACTCGCCGAAGGTGCCCTTGCATTGTTGGATCAAATTCGGCAATCATTTCAATTATGCTTAAAAAAATTACATTCCTCTCTTGATAAATCTTCTCATTGTCCCCCAAGAAAAGCAAAATTAATTTTTGCAACTGTTTTTCACCACAGCCATTATCCTTCGCAACACCCTTTTCCAATGTTCTTTCTCTCTATTGATTTGTTCTTGCACGCTTTTATCAATGGTTTCATTCTTGTGCAATCTCATGTCTAATTCAATCCATTTACTCATGCACATGAGATGCTCATTATTACTTTCATGACTTTTTAACCTTTTACGAATATTTCTCCAATCTCTAAGTCCATCATTAGCCAATAAAGTCTTGTTCCCCTCTTCCTTAAACAACTTACAACAAAAAACAAAGTACTTTATCCAAAACATCCGAATATACAAGCCACTTTCTATCATGTTTCTCTCCATTGGATAAATGTCGGATGTAGTGTGTGGAAGATAAGTGTCTATTAAGATCATCTTTAGGATAATTGACATAGTCAACTCTTCTTTTAGGACCCCTTTCTACTAAAAAAAGTCTCGTAAATTATGATCCATTTTATCTGTCACACCCCGAAACCGGGCACTGTAGTGAACCGACCTCGGGGTGCGAAATTTTGAGATTAATTAAAATTTTTGCTATATTTCCCAAGATCCGCATGTGTGAGGATAACAAAATTCCATCATGATCAGAATATATTTTGCAGAAGCTAAACATGGCGTTGCGACCCGAAGCCCGTGGCCATCGGATTCCGTGTCGCACTCAACCAATATCATAAAGCCATCAAATGAGCAGACTGGTACAAATCATAAATCATATAATACTGAGCTGGCAGTAACAGGACATCTTATTTTCCACATATGTTAAAGATACAAATAACAAGTGTCTTAATTACAAATCCCATGAAAAAGGCTAACAAAGCCATACAAAAATAAAACTAAATAAAATGCCACCCCAAATGATATTACGAACTCTGATGCCAAACTTGATATCTATATGACATCAAAGGCAGCCTCTAGCGTCAGACCAGCGGCTCGATTGCTTCCTCCGATCAAACACCTAAAAGCAGTAGGAGAGAAATCTGGTACCAAACAAACAGGGTCAGACACAACGGTCTGGCAAGCAAATAAACAGGTAATATGGAAAAAGGGCATTTATAAAATATTACGACATCATTGTAAATCCATTAAAGAGTCTAGACAATAATGGTAATAAATCATGATAAAACGATTGAAAGACTGAATATAAATATCAGAGCAAATAATGATCAGTATCTGAAACCTAAATATCTTAAAAACATAACAGACTATGTAAATCAACGAATAATTGGAAATACGTTTAAAATCCTGCATAATAGAGACAATACGATAAAAGATCGATTTCTTAAACATTAACAAATTCAAAGACTATAATGAGCATGAATAAACAAGAATCATAAAGCAAAATATCTAACGGATAAAACACTGGCAAACCACATATAACTATATTCTCCTATTACCGAAGTAACAAGAGCAGACAGAACCGTAGCCACTACTCGTGGGACCGGAATGGACAGAGTCGTTATCAGACAGAACCGTAGCCACTACACGTGGGACCGAAAACAGAACCGTTGCCATGGTCGGTACAGATAGAATCCAAGCTGCAGCTGGCAGACAAATTAAAGATCCCAAGCCGGGTGATCAGCCTGACAAGGTGACCTAAGCCTAGTGGTGCCTTTAGTTTTCAAAACCTGAACCGATACAAATCAAAATAATAATCCCTTTGGCTCATGGGCTCACACTACAAAGCTCTGGCCCCATCTTGCCTCGAGGTTTTATTCTCTAAATAATAGTCCCTTTGGCTCATGGCTCGCACTACAAAGCTCTGGCCCCATCTTGCCTCGAGGTTTTATTTTCAAAATAGTAGTCTTATCGATATATTTCTGAACGTGACGAACCACTCAAATCTATTTGTCGAACCGATGCATTTTAAATCATCGCAATACATTACCAAAAATCGATAAAAGCAACTACTTGGACGATTTACAAACGGACAATATCAATTAATTCAAAAATAAGTAGTTTTGTCGATATTCCCAATCGTGGCAAACCCCTCAATTCATTTCAAATCACCAAGGTTATCAAAGGTTGTGAAATCACATAAATCCTTTCAAATTGATTTGCCGAAGAACACATGTACATTTTCTGACTTGGAATGGAATAGAATAATGTAGAATGACTTAATGACTTACCAAGGGACTATCTCAATACACACTTAACTTTTAAACATTGATTAATAAAAGAACATGTTTGATGCCAATGAAAATCCACAACATTTAAAATGATAAAGTGTGCATTGAGATTTGAAAGATTCCCGGGTAAATTCCACATATATTCATCCTCTCATTGTTCTCATTCCATTTCACAATTTTTCAAGTATCACAATCTATCCAAATCTTTCATGGGCTTTTAGGCATTTAAGGGAGATTAATGGGCCACAAAACAAGGAGGAGAAATGGGCTGAAATGGGCCTGAAACAGGCCTGAAAAAGAACCCGAAGACAGCCCAGAAACTGGGCCCTGGACAGACCTGGGCTCGCTTAAGCGACCCAAGGTCCGCTCGAGCGAAGCCCAAACAGAACCTGGTCCACTCGAGCGGCCCACTGGGTCGCTCGAGCGGACTGGGCTCTGTCCCAGTCCGGGTAGAGGTGCAGAATTTGCACCTCTCATCCCCTTTTGTGATTTTTTTCTCCTCCCTCTTCATCTACAATGATTCCAATACGAATTTGAGCCTCTAATAACCTTATCAAACTCCACTAAATCATCCATATGCATTAAATCATTCCATTAATTTCCAATAGATCAAAAATCAAACCATTTCTTACATTCAAGAAGATACCAAAATTCTTGGAACATAAAGAGCTGATTTAAGGGTGATGAATCCAAGAACATAAAACATCTCAAGACAACATTTCAAAGAAGATTAACATAAAACATTTCATAGACATTAAGATAAAATCATGACATGAAATGGTGAAGAAACATGAGAAGAAGAAATTCATAGAACCATTCACATTAAACAAATCACATACTAACTGAAATATTAACTTGCCTTGACACAAAATGAAGATCAAATCACAACAAGAAGGTCTCTCAAGGGTCCAAAGTCTTCAATCTACAAAAGCCCCAAAAACAGTCCAAGAAAGACCCTAAAAATTAGGCCTGTCAATGGGACGCGTTGAAACGGGTAAAAAGCCTGGCCCGGCCCGGCCCGTCCCAAGCCCGAAAATACAGGGCTTTTAAAAAAATTTGAACCCAGTGGGCTGGGCTTGGACAATACATTTCAAAGCCCAGCCAAAATGGGACTGGGACTGGGTAGAAATAACCCAGCCCGTTCAGGCCCGGCCCGGCCCGCTACAAAGTCATTTAGCACAGGAGGGAGGGTACTTGAACCACATAGGACTTCTTTGAAACTAGATACGGTAGAAGCATTAGTTTGTGCCCAAGATTGGTTTAGTCATGACCCAACTAGTGATGGTGATTTAGACAATGATGAGAATGCACTAACTGATGTTTTAGACATATTAAAAGAAAAATAATTTATATTGATTTCTTTTTTACATTAATTGACTCATATAGGATAATCATTCTCATTTATTTTATTGATTTTCTGATTTTCTACTTTCACCGGTTAAAAAAAAAATTTCAACCAATCTTTTATTACTTTAACTTGACTCATATAGGATACTCATTCTCATTTATTTCTATTGATTTTCTGATTTTCTACTTTCACCGGGAAAAAAAAAAGGTTTTAACTGTTCCGACATTACTTGACGCATATAGCCTATATAGGATACTCATTCATTTCTATTGATTTTCTGATTTTCTACTGTCACAGGAAAAAAAAAGTTTTTAACTCCGCCATGTTGCTTGTTGTATTACATTCCAGTCCCAAGTCCGGGAAAAAGGAGGAGGGTTTAAAGTTCGGTTCACACCGGGTGTCTGGAGACAGTAAGAATAATTAGAAAATATTTTCCTTATATTCAGGATCGAGCTAAGCCTAGGACCGGCCCTATCCCATCCCAGGTCCGTACGGGATGGGATTAGATGTAGGCCCGTTCAATTTAGGGCCGGGATTGGGAAACACCTGGCAGGCCCGTCCTATTTTTGGGACGGGATTGGACAACCCAAGCCCAGGCCCAGCCCGTCCCATTGACAGGCCTACTAAAAATCAATCATTCTCAAATCTCGACGAAAACTCTTTGCATAAATGATAAAAATGATCCAAATGGTTTGAAAAACCAAGATTGGAAGAAAAAAAATCCATTGCTAACCTTTTTGAAGCTTCAAACAAGGAGAAAAGCTTGAAAAAGAAGTGGTCCCAGCTCAAATCCTATGAAAATGGCATCCTTGGAAAGCCAAGAGAGAGGAGAAGAGGTTTAGGAGATCAATCCTCCATTTAGCACTCAAGAAGAGAGGTTTCAAAGAGGAGAGAGAAAGTACTGGGAGAAGGGTTTTCTCTTGAGCCTAGGGTTGCAAGAAGAACAAATGAGAAGGAAGAAGAAGGAAATATTCCTTTTATAAGATGGGCAAGTGGGTCCTAACCTTCACAAAGCTGAAAATGGTATTAGCGGGTCCCGAATGAGATCGACGAAGAAGACAAAATCGATCAACGAAATATTTACTTTCCAAAAAGTATATTTTCCCCAATTTCTGAAATTTTTGAAATTTATGGACAGATTTAGTGTGAAAAGTCAAATTTGCCCTTTTTCTAGAAAAAACTTATTTTCTGATCATCAAATCAAAATGGTCAAAACATGAAAGTTGATAAACTTAATAAAATGAGTCAAAAGGAGTAAAAATCAAAATTTTCCAAAATAAGAATAACTTCTCACAATAATACAAATCATATGGACCGGGTCAAACCAAAGTCAACGGTCCTCAAATCTCCAAGGCTATGAAAAATCTAGTTAAACTCAAAGACAAAGTCAAACCAACTCTAAACTCGCTTAAAAAAGCTAAACCATGATTAAAATAATACTAGACAAAAGAACTGGGGGTTGGGGTCTTACATTATCCCAATTACTCGGATCATAAACATTTGAAGGCTGAAATTCTACATCTTGGTCTTTATGTTGACTACCATCATTCTCATTGTCATTTTCATCAACCCACTGATTAATTTCCTCATCAAGTGTCTCTTCATGCTCTTCATTTACTGAATCTATAAATTCTTCATCCTCAAAATTTTCAACTGGAATTGAATCATCTGTTTGTTTCTTAGCAACAACAAGCTTATCAAGAGCTCCTGATTGAGATTGAATGAGTGCATCAACTTTTCATTTTTTTTTCTTTTTTCAAACCCTGAGAGGCACTTTCTAGGATGCATGATTCTAGGAAATAATCTAATGTAGAATTCAAGAACCAACGATCAATCCAAATTCAAAAGCTTCAACTTCAGGTAAAATTACCAAGGTTGCAAAACAATAGAGTGCTAAGCCAGCATCAATAACTTAATCAACACCATAAGAGCATCTGTAAATCATTAAATCAAATAAACAATAATCAACAAATTTGCCAAACACAACCCATCTACAAATTATTTGTATTTTCATAATGTGTGATTCAAATGATTTTTTTCTTCATAATAAGCGAAAGATCATTTGATTCAATTGATATTGTGGTGAAACATAGTGGTACCTTTTCTTATCATTTTATTTAAATTTGAGTTTATGTATACAACAAATTTTTATATAACAAAAAAATATGTTATTCAATAGTCTTGTCCCCTTAAAAGTCAAAAAGATTAAAAGAACAGATAAAAAAAATAATGGCTCATTTCTAAGATATTCTTTGAAACTTGGAAAGGAGAGAATGTTCAATCACCTGATTCTCTTCCCGGCTCGTCGGCACAAAGCGGTGAAACACATAAACGGAAAATCAAAAATGGTTTTGCAGTCCAAAAATCCAATTTTAATTGGGATTAAGGAGACCCAGTTTTGATTGTGAATAAGGGAGAGAGAGAGAGAGAGAGAGAGAGAGAGAGAGAGAGAGAGAGACGTGTTGTATTTGATCTCCGAAGTTGAAAGTGAATCGGCATCCAAAACTACTCTATAATAGCTGACCTAATCTTTTCCAATTCCAAAGTTTCATACTCTTTTTTTCATTTTTTTATTTTTAAATATAACACAAAATCATTAATTTAGGGCCCTTTTGTAATGGGCTGTTTAGAAATTGGGACATTTCTCATGTCTTGGGCAGCCTTTTTTTTATTCTTTTACAGACCAATATATTAAATAGGCTAAAGAAATTTGGGGCCCCCAAAAATGGACAAAAATTGGGGGCCTAAAGTGTTAGATCCCGACCAAGACCAACTCGATTAGTACTAATTAAGTGAGTGTTTAGCCTTAAGTAGGTTTTAGTATTAGTTGGGTTAGAATATGATTAGATTTAGTCTTGGTTTAGTTTTGGGATTTTGAGATCGTTTAATGTTAGTCAGACACACTCAGGGACGCCCTAAGTACACGTGTGCGAATGTGAGATTTGTTCTAGTTTTGTGATTTGATCGTGGTTTTGATGTCATTTGAATGTGTTGACACCAAAAATGTCACTTTGCCTCTTCAAGATCCAAAGAGCTACATGAAGTCGCAACCTGCCACAAATAGGCAATGCTACTTCCAAAAAATCAAATCTTGTCAGAATCAAACAAAAACTGCAAGATCCTTCAAGACCGCCAAAAGAGGAGTACACAAGAAGTTTTGGGCCATTTCAAAATCATTTAGCCTAACTTCGCTTCTCCGGCAACTGAAAAGGAGCTCCGGGCGGCGAAAGCATCGGAGACACCAAATCTTCGATCGGAGCCGATGGATGGTCTCAAAATACATCCAAAAGGCTCCACGTCAAGTTCCGAGTCAAACCGACAACGTTTGACCCTACATCAACCCTCGAACAGGTAAATCAAGTCTCTCGGCGGTGAGAACCACCGAGGCCATCACTCATCAGATAGAGCACATGGACGGCTTCAAAATGCTTACAAAGGGCTACACGTCAAATTTTAGGTCATTTCGACAACATTTGACCATAGTTTGACGCTCGGAAGCCAAATCAGGCCTCTCGGCGGCAAAGCTCTCCGAGACCATGGTTTCCAAGACAGAGCCTATGGATCATCTTAAAATGACTCCAATAGGTTCCCTGTCAAATTTCAAGTCAATCGGATATCGGTTGACCACACATCAAACCGCGACATCTTCATCGCGACAAAAGCAAGTCTACTGGTGATAGGACCCCAAACAGCTTCAAAACTCAAACAGTTGGTCTTATTTATTGCTCAGCAAGCTTTACCCCAAATTTCAGGTCATTCTGACATCGTTTGACCCAGTTTCAACTTCTGACGGAAAATCGGCAGCTCTACGCGACAAAGTCTTCGGCTTTCTTAGAAAATTGGAAACTTTGCAAAATAAAATGCAAGGATTCTCATCAGGTTTTCTATAGGGAAATCAGGCCAATAAATGATAAAAAATGTCAAGGAAAAATACAGAAGAAAAAAGAATAAAAAAAAGCAAAAGCGGACACAAAACGGGACAAAAGGGGGAAACCCCCCCCCCCCCCCGGGTCGCCGGCGACCCTGGGGCCCGAGATCACCCGATGGGCCCCGGAAACCCCGTTTTTCGCCCTTTTTTCGCGATTCGAAGCATCCGGCCTCTGGTATTTTCCAAAATTCATACTTTTGAGACACCAAATCCTCTGACATCCGTCAAAAACATGGGTTAATCATTAAGAGTATCGAAAACAACATTGATCGCCACCTGGTCAACCAAAAAAAGTGTGCTTTCTACCCGACCGATCGAGAAATCGACAGGACAGATGGTACCGACCCGCTGTTGGCAACCAACACCTGAAGTTACATGGTCATCCGATGTCGATCTACATGAAGATCCATCGACGATCATCGCCAGAAGAATCCCAAAAGACGCGGCACGGCCCGCGACTCTTCAACTGCTCGGCGACCACTTAATGCGATTAATTGACTAGCTTTATTACAGTCATTAATCCATTTCTTTGGATGGACCAATCAGAAGCAAGCATCCGGAGTTACAAGTCAAGAGATTCATGGCATTTAACCCATGAAACTCCTCCCATCATGGCGATTAAAGGCGATTAAATGCCCTCAATCTCCTCCGGCCAATCAGAAGCCAAGAAAAAGGAGTTACAAAATAAAGAATTCAATCTTGTAACTCCTCCCTTTATGTAGCTTTATGACAATTTAGGCTCATAAACCCTCCTAAATGGCTACCTAAAAGCCTATAAATAGGAGAGCATTCCAAAGAAATCCAGATCGGAAAAACGAGATAGATCCGAGATCGGAAAAACGAGACAGATCCCAGATCAGAAAAAAACACAGAAATTCAGAGAAGGAAAAGAGAGAAAACTCTGCGAAAGTTCTACACCGACCACCGCTACAAGGTGACAAAAGTCCCTTGGGGGGTACCCCCCCAAGGTCCTTGCCTTCTCCTTCTGCCTCCAAATGGCTTAGACGTGGCTTTTCAGCCCGTCTACTCGGCTTTTTATTGGACATAGGACCTCCTTTTGGTCTTTGTTCTCTAAAAACCTGAGGTTATAGCCAAGCCAAGCGAATCAATAGCATCCTCTGTTCTCATCTGCATGGATGATGGTGAAGTCCACATATGGCTTGCGACCGTCAATCTGAACGGGTTCTTCGACAATCTCCTGAGAAGTTAGATCCTCTTTTTCTTGCTTTTCATTGTAGTTTGTATTTTTTTAAAAGAGACAAAAATCACAACTCTTGTCTTTCATTATTGATAAGGATTGTAAAATGGCTATAAACGCCAAAATCGGCTATAAACGCCAAAAATCGGCTATAAATGCCAAAAAAATCGCCCTTCACGGCAAATCAAGAAAATGTCTCTTTTCTTAAATATATATGCAATGGAAAACTTGAAAGAAGTTGATTTCCTTTTTACTTGCGAAGGTTGATCTCCGGATCACCACTTGCAATTCCAAGTAAAATAGAAAATCTGGCACACCCACACAAGAAAAATGTTGATGCACGCCCTTGCCCCTCGGTTACGAAAGGGTCGGACCCAATGGACTCCCACGTCCGCTGACCTCGGTAGGACCAGGCGCAGGAGCGCGGTCCATCAAGCTGGCACACCCGGTGGGACCCGTTCATTTGAGAACACGATGCTAGAAATGAAATATTTGCATATCATATCTATTGCTCTATGCTTATACTTCTTTTTCTTGATTCTTTGGCTACTTTTTGATTGGTGGCCATGTTGGATTCCGCATCTAAAAAAAATTAAGATGAGATTTTTTGGAAATTTCTAATTCTTTGAATTTATTTCCACTTTTTCTCTTTTAAAAAAAAATAAAAATCAGATTTTTCATTTTGGATTCAAAATTGAGAAACCTTGATCCGTTCCTATCGTTCATCGCGCTTGCAGAAATGTTGAGCCTGTTCGACTAAGGTTTTGGGCCATCGTTTCTCTTCGATAGTTCATTAAAGATCTAAAGAAAAAAAAAACAAAAAAAAAATAAGATTTCTTATTTTGGATTCAAAATTGAGAAACCTTGATCCGTTCCTATCGTTCATCGCGCTTGCAGAAATGTTGAGCCTGTTCGACTAAGGTTTTGGGCCATCGTTTCTCTTCGATGAATTCATTAAAGATCTAAAAAATATATATAAATAAATAAATTAAAATCAGATTTTTCATTTTGGATTCAAAATTGAGAAACCTTGATCCGTTCCTATCGTTCATCGCGCTTGCAGAAATGTTGAGCCTGTTCGACTAATGTTTTGGGCCATCGTTTCTCTTCGATGAATTCATTAAAGATCTAAATATATATATAAATAAAAAACAAAAATCAGATTTCTCATTTTGGATTCAAAATTGAGAAACCTTGATCCGTTCCTATCGTTCATCGCGCTTGCAGAAATGTTGAGCCTGTTCGACTAAGGTTTTGGGCCATCGTTTCTCTTCGATGAGTTCATTAAAGATTAAAAAAATGTCAAATATAAAAAAAAAAACAAAAAAAAGACATAGACAACTAAGGTTAAACCAACTGTGTTATTTGATCATGGTTGATTCAAGAAAAGCCTTGTCCAGAGTGTGGAGACAAGTTGACTATTCTAGGCAAGGGTCCTCCAAACGGGTTCATTAAGTAATCCTACCCTTACCTGGGGGCAATTCTATCAATCAAGATTTCATAAGACCAGGTTAGGAGGCCTATGTGTACTCTCTCGTTTTTTAAATAATTTTTTTTTCAAAAATAAAAATTTTAAAATATTAAAATATAAAATATAAAAAAAATGTTCAAAAAAAAATCTTAAAAAATATATAAAAAAAATAAAAAAAATAAAAAAAATATTTTTTTATAAAAAAAATCTTCAAAAAAACAAAACTTCCGTCATTTTGGGTTTAGATTGGAGAAATCTTGGTCTTCTCCTTTCTAAGCACTGGCGCTCGCGGAAATCGCTGAGCCCGTGTTCAGATTGGAGTGCCTTTTGCTCTCTTTGATGAACCGGATATTGACCTTTCAAAAAAAAAAAGACTCGTCATTTTTGGATTCAGATCCGAGAAATTATGGTTCATTTCTTTCTGAGCACTGGCGCTCGCGGAAATCGCTGAGCCCGTGTTCAGATCGGAATACCATCTGCTCTTTTTGATGAATCCAATCTTGACCTTTCAAAACAGAGAATCTCATCTCATGGATGCGGTCTCAAAACATTTGTATCTAGCGGTACTAGTACGCCCTTTCAGGGTCTACTGTATTGCAACTGGCACATTTGTAACTCCAACTTTATATTCTTCTTACCTCGAGCAAGCTCTGCTTCTCGATAAGTCGAATTTAAGTTCACAATTGCTTCTAGCAGTCACTGGGACGCTCATTCTGGGCTTACCATACCTGCGATCAGAACAATTGTACCCTCTATGGCATTTTGCCTTCTTCATATTGCTTGGGTCATCTTCCTCGAGCAATTTGAAAAGACAAAACCATAGAACTTCCCATTTATGATCATTATATTCTTGTGATTACTAATGGATGTGGTCTTGTTTCAGAAATTTTTTCGAAAAAACTAACAATGGCAGCATCGCTTACCATTACCTTCGATGAGAACAAGCACCAAGTCATGCTTCAACAGAAGCAAACTACGCGCACCTACAAGCGCCCCATTAGCTGTCGAAGTGTCAACTCCCTCGGCAACTCTCTGAACTCCGGGTCGACCTCGACTCCCCGGACTATCGTCTTTGGGATGCTGGGACCATTCCCACTTCCCGAGGAACAAACTGCTCCTTCCAAGAAGCAGAAACTCGCCTCTCAACGTGTCACTACCGTGACACCAAAGGCGAGCACCAGAAGGCCCGAAGCCTGTGGCAGCCCCACGAAGCCTCGACCAGCAAACGACCAGGTCTATCCCAAGACTTGGTCCCCAAGACCTTCACCAAAACAGAGAAGGTCCCAAACATCTACCAAGCCAGCATTCCTGGCCTCACTCAAGGAGAACCAGTTCTATCCTCTTGCTTACATGAAAGAGGAGAGACCCATCTCCAACCTGACTCCCAAGGCAAACTAGCATGAGCCGGCTTGTTCCTACAAGCCCAAAATCAGATCATGCATCACAAGGCCTCTGCAAGCACCTGCTAAGGCCTACAAACCCGTAGTTCGACCCTTCATCTCTACAGGGGCCGAACTCCAAAAATTCAAAGCTTCGCTGCAACAGGCGAAGGACAGGGTTCGCATCCTGTACTTGCCCAGCTACAAAGACGACAGGCTCAGCTGCTGCGCCCGAGGGAGCACATCTTTCATCGTCAAAGTCGAGCCAGAGCTGACCGAAGCTCAAATTGCTCGTTGCATATGCCGCCGCGCGTCGTATAGACAAAAGAGACTAGAGAAGCAAAGGACCCAGCCTCCTACACTTCAAGTCTCTCCCAAATGGGTCGAAAAAGATAGACCCAACCAAGTTGCTGCCGTCCATATGGTTGGAAAAACCAGAAGGCGCCAAAAGTCAGCAACAAAAATCCATGTTCGACGTCCGATGACCCGCAGCGTCTCCAGGACAAGAAGACATTCAGAAGAATCCCCTACTCCTTCAAGCAAAGGACGGCAGAGTGATCCTTCCTCAAGCTCTTCTTCAAAAAGAATGAGCCCCAGCTCAGTCACCAGGACAGTTTCTTCGTTCGAATCACGAAGGATGAACGTCTTGGCTACAAATTCTGAGCCACCACCCCGCAATCCACCTCAAGAAGATGCGATCACCCGCATCCAACAGTTGGAATAAGGACAGCAGAGGATTGAAACTCTGATGGAAAACCTTCTCCTCGCCTTCCAAAATCAGGCGAACAATGAACCTCCTCCGAATCATCAAGACGATGAGGTAAATGGAGAAGAAAATGAGTCACGCGACCTTACCAAAAAGGACGTAGACAGTATCCTCGCCAAAGCAAAAGAAGATGATATACTCAAGGAGCATGGGATCAAGCCACCATATCCCTTATGGATGGACTCGGTCCCGTTCCCCACCAAATTCAAGCATCCTACTCTCCAAACATATACGGGGAAAGGATCAGCCAGACAGCACGTCATCCACTTCAAGATCCTGATGGGAGCTATCGCAGATCAAGATGCACTTAAGATCTGCCTCTTTGCAAGTACCCTAAAAGGTACGGCCTTCGATTGGTACTCCACTCTACCGGAGGACTCGATCCAAAACTGGGCCATGCTAGAGACACGCTTCCTGACTCACTTCAAAGGTGAGGATCATCCCGCTACTATGGCTCAACTGTGCAGCCTAAAACAGGGGGAGAATGAGTCAACATATGACTTCATTCACAAGTGGAAAGCAATGGCATACAAATGCTCTAATGTATTGCCACAAGTGTCGCTAGTCGACATCTGCCAAAACAACTTGAGAGCCAGAATCCGCTCCATGATCATCGGCAACAAATCAAAAAACCTGGGAGAACTTCTAGAAGCTTCCATGGAAGCTGAAACGGTGATTAAAGACCTCAACAGTCAGAAATCATCAAAAAAAGAGCCAACCGCCATTGCAACCTCTAAACCAAAGAAGAAAGAGGTCCTCAATGTGCAGACCAAGTCAGCTCCTCAGCTACCAAAGAAAGCTGAAAATAAAGCTGCGGGTAAGAGACCTGAACTCTCAGATGCCTTCAAAGAACGAGTAGAGAAGAAATACCCGTTTGATGAAGATGTTGATGAAATCTTCGGGGCTCTTGTGGTAAACGACAAACTCACCTTGCCTGAACCAAAAAGACCGGGTGATGTTGGCAAAACCAACGATTGTCGGTACTGTCCATACCACTTGATGATCTCACATCCTCTCAATCAATGCTTTGTTGTGAGGGAGAAAATAAACGAGATGTGGAAAAATGGAGTCATCACCTTTGACAAAAACTATGGGCCTGCCTCCGTCAACATGGTGACATGTGGACAAACATCAAAATCACCGAAGAAGAAGATCACTACTTCCTTCAAGGTGATAAACTCAATCCAAGTGTCCGAGGAACTGGTTCCTTACCCGACACCAGACGGACAACCCATATGGGTACATCCCGATCTCCTGGAAGATGAAAATTGGGAGGTCGTGAAATCAAAGCCTACAGCTCAACAGTGAAGGCAGGCTAGGAAGCATCTCCTCAAGCTCAAACGGCAAGAGAAGACCCAGCCAAAACAAGAAGTCAAAGAAAAGGCAGAGGCTTCCTCTACCACTTCACTGGAGGCAACAAAAACATCCCTTCCAGAGACTTCAAATGGGCCACAAGGATCCTGGTCTGATGATGAAGAAGACCAAGAGGCTGTACAAGAAAATGCTGCTGACCCAGCACCTCTCATTACTCCAGTGGAAATCAACCATGTTAAGCCACAAAAAGTTGATGAAGAAGAAGATTTGGCTCCCATGCCTGATCTTGAAGAATATGTAAGGATCTTGCAGTGTCTCGCTCTAGAACAAGAGCAAGAACGCGTCAACGAGCCTCCTCGCAATCCAGAGCCTGAAGTCCCAGAAGACCATCAGGTAGATCCTCCCTCAACTCCTGAAAATGGAGAAAATTTCTGGATAGACGATCCTCTTACATCCGAGGATGAGTCTGACTCCGATCAGGCAACGTCTCCCGTCAGAGCTTCCTGTAATGTGATAATTCGGGATTATAGCTCTTCCGAAGCATCGTCTGATGAGAGCACTTACACTCCGGCGACGCTTAGCAATGTATCTTCTGGAGACACCTCATCTCACGTGACTTTCACTGAGATGACACCCTCTCAGGTTTCTTCTCCTGAGACTGTGACTTCAAAGTTCACACCCTTCCTGACTGAAGAATTCCCAGCTATTGATGCTTGGGACGATGAATTAGTCAATAAAGAAGAAAGGTTGCTGGATGCTGTTCAGGACTTATTCCCGGAAAATGCTCCGTACAACATAATCACTGAGGATGGCAACTCTGCTGCTGATACATCCTCAGCAAATGAAAAACGACAGCCTCTTGATCCTGAAGACAATCTTCCAAATGAAGACCCTTCTCAAGAAGCTTTCGAAGTTGGTAGAGGCACCCGCTCTGGCCGGGACTACCACAAAAATTACAACCAATCTTCCTTTACATATGTAAATCCTTCGGAAAAAGATGTTGTAAGCGCCCCTAGTGGCAACAATGATGAACATGCAGGCCCTAAGGAGGCTTTCAAGTATGACTTGATTGAACACTTCAAGCACATACCTGCATGTCTGCACATCCTAGATTTGTTGCTAATGTCTCCGCACACTTGTGATAATCTCATCTTAGAATTACAAAAGCTGAATGAGGATGTCGACAAACATGCCCCGCAAGTCCTCCAAATTGAAATGGATTACCGGGTTAAAAACTCAGAAGCCTCCTCAAAGGGAGAAAAGAAGAAAACTGAGGGATCATGCATTGAATGCCTCTCGGTTAAAAAAAGCAGCCAGTGCAACCATCGCTTTCACAAAGGATGACCTCCTACTTGGCGAAACCAGGCACAACCGACCCCTGTACTTCACAGGGTACATCAAGGAAATGCCTATGCACAGAGTTCAGATCGACCCAGGTTTTGCACTCAACCTCATCTCCACATCGGCTCTCAAAGAGTTGGGCATCCCACCCAGTAAGCTAAGCCACACATCTGTATCTATCTTTGGATACGATGGGAGTACTCAAAGGCCTATCGGCAAAATCAGGTTCAAGTTGCAGATCGGTGATCTTATTTCTGAGGTCACTGTGTATGCAATAAAAACCCCTTCATGTTACAACATCCTTCTCGGACGCCCTTGGATCCACGAGAATGGCGTTGTCCCTTCAACTCTACATCAATGCATCAAGTTTGTTGGCGATGACGGCATGATACATCGAGTCTTTGCGGACAGAAAACCCTTCAAAGGTAAAGAAGTCCACTTCACAGACTCACAGATGTATGAAGGTGAAAAAGAAGAAGAGGATAAGCACACAACATCCTTTGCTGAAAATCTCCAGAAAGATAAAGGCAAAGCTCCTCAACAATCACCGGAAGACAACAAACCATCCGGTAAATCTGAAGAGAGCATTCAAACTCCCTTCATCATCTCCCTCAAACCTTCAAAGCCTTTGGTCATCACAACTAAAGTGAAGAAGGCAAAGCAAAAGCCTGGGGGCAAATCTGTTGTCTCTTTCGTGTCTATCATGCAAGACACGGATTTGGATTCAGAGCCAGAAGACGACACATCGTCAAGCCAAGCTGACACTCAGCAAGTTCAGCCTGCTCTTACTCTAATGGAGACAACTTCTGACATAGAAGATCCTACGTCAGCTTCCTTCGTTGTTCCAGCAACTTCAGCAAAGGAAAAGCCGATCTTCTTCCATAGATCGGATGCTTCTTCATCAAACTCTATGCTTGAACCTTTCCAAAATAATGGTATGCCTCAACTATCCTTATATAGTTATGTGGCACAAGCTATTATGAAGAAAATGGGCTATGACGCTTAAAACCCAGTCGGTTTGGGAGGAGGACGCGGTATTCTCACGCCATTGGGGCCCGTCTTGACCAAAAGCCAGCTGGAAGATTGGAGACTCTACGGCTATGTAGAAAAGTCTTCACACGGGTTAGGGTATGATCCCGACACTCCCCTGAGACAGTTGACACAAAGGCTTAAAAGTCAATATACTGACCAAGCCTCAACATCTCAAGTCCATGAAGACATCGATCTCCCTGGATATCTCTTCGATGAGTCACCTGATAAAGATCCAGGAAGCTCATCCAATTGGCACGATTTCTCCGAAAATGAAGAGGAGTTGTCCGATGGCACAGACGTGTGGTCTTCTGACCCAGAAGAATCCTCATCTCCAAAAGAAGTAGCCTACTTCGACCCAGTTTCAACGGGCGATTGGGATCATATCATAGCAAGCCTTGGGAAAATTACCGATCAAGAAGACCCGTGGAAAGGAACAAAACCTTGGTCTGGAAATGCCTTTGAAACCCCAGAAGGTTTCGTTGAGTTGGAAGTCTCCAAAAATATTGTGGAGGAACCACCTTCGAACCTTCCAACAGAAGATCCTGTTCAAAAGATAGACTTGGGAACACCAGGTAACCCACGTCCTGTATTCATAAGCAAGAATATAAAGGATGATGAATTACCCGAGTATATCGCCTTTCTTCGTGAGTTCGTTGATTGCTTTGCATGGTCTTACGTTGAAATGCCTGGCTTAGACCCCAAAATAGCGGTTCACAAACTCAATCTTCAAGAAGACATCAAGCCTGTCAAGCAAGGGCAAAGAAGATTCCGTCCATATATGATGGATAAAATTGAACAAGAAGTTCAAAAACTCAAAAGCGTCGGCTTCATCCGTGAGGAACAGCATCCTGAATGGTTGGCCAACATTGTCCCCGTGACAAAGAAAAACGGGTAGATCAGGGTCTGTATTGACTATAGAGACCTGAACGGCGCATGCCCTAAAGATGAATTTCCGTTCCCCATACCAGAGGTAATGATTGATAATACCTATGGATTCGAGCGAATGACATTCATGGATGGTTTCTCTGGCTACAATCAGATAAAGATGCATCCTGAAGATGAAAAACATACATCTTTTCGGACCCCATTTGGCGTGTATTGCTACACTGTCATGCCATTTGGTCTGAAAAATGCTGGTGCCACATATCAGAGGGCTATGATGAAAATATTCCAAGATATGCAGCACAAGACGGTTGAATGTTACGTTGATGACCTCGCCGTCAAAAGCAAAAGAAAAGAAAATCATCTCGAAAACCTTCGAGAAGTCTTCCTCCGGCTTCGCAAACACAAACTGCGAATGAATCCTTTGAAATTCTTCTTCGGCGTCTCATCGGGTAAGTTCCTCGGATTCTTAGTTCGGAAAGCTGGAATAGAGCTTGACCCCATAAAAGTCAAAGCCATTCTAGAAATGCCCTCTCCAAGAACCTTGAGAGAACTCAAAGGGCTTCAAGGGAGATTGGCCTACATCAGACGGTTCATCTCCAATCTATCGGGGAAATGCCGTCCATTCTCCCGGTTGATGAAAAAAGGTGTAAACTTTGTCTGGGATGCTGACTGTGAAGCTGCTTTCTAAGACATCAAGTCATACCTGACAAAACCTCCAGTGTTAGCTGCTCCTACCACTGGAAAACCATTCATCTTGTACACAAGAGCCCTTGATCACTCTTTGGGAGCTCTGCTTGCGCAAGAAAATGATCAAAGAAAAGAAGCTGCTCTATATTACCTCAGCCGTATGCTAGTAGGTGCAGAGCATCGCACTCTCCAGTCGAAAAAGAATGTCTTGCTATGATGTTCACCGTACAAAAGCTGCGTCACTACTTGCTTTCCAACGCAGTATACCTGGTCTCGAGGGTCAACCTCTTGAAGGTCCTTGTCACAAAGGCATGTTCTCTCAATGCTCGACTGGCAAAATGGTCCATCCTTCTGTCACAATTTGATATTCGGTATGTACCACAAAAGGCAATCAAAGGGCAAGCTCTAGCGGACTTCCTCGCAGAGCATCCATTGCCTAAAGATTCTCCGCTCAGAGATGATCTCCCAGACGAACCAGTCTACAATGTGGAGACTTTCTCGCAAAATGATTCCTGGGACATGTACTTTGACGGTGCAACCAAGACAAATGAAAAAAGACAGCTGATCTCGGGAGTTGGCATCCTCTTTGTTAGCCCCGACAAATACATGATCCCACACGCTTTCTTGCTACTGGAACCATGCACAAACAATGCAGCTGAATATCAAGCTCTGATCCTAGGATTAGAACTCGCCATCGAATCTGGTATCACCATGCTGGAAGTCTTTGGAGACTCTCAACTGATCGTCAACCAGATGAATCAGAAATTTGAAGTCAGGAAGCCAGATTTGCTGCCTTACTCACTTCTGCAAAAGTTTGACATCTGTCACATCACCCACATTCGTAGAGGTGAAAACATACGTGCAGATGCCCTAGCCGGACTTGCCGCATCCATGGCAATCCAGGAAGGGAAAACATGCAAATCACAGTGTGCGAAAGAAGAATCCTTCCTACCTCTTAACACACACCAAGTAGTTGCTGAATGCCACCAAGTGGTCGGAAGTAGGATTTCAATCCTTCAAACTTCAATCGGCGACTGGAGGGATCCCTTCATTGATTACATTATGTTCGGAATCCTACCTGAAGATCCAAAAGAACGGGTAAGCATCCAAAGGCGAACCCCAAGCTTTCATTTGGATATTCCTTCAAAAATCCTTTACAGGAAATCCTTCAATGGAGTACTTCTACGCTGCTTGTCACAACAAGAGGCTAAAGAAACACTCAAAGAAGTTCATGCTAGTCTTTGCGGAGCTCATCAGGCTGGTCCCAAGCTCTATGATTAGATAAAAGGGTTAGGTTATTACTGGCCTACCATGGTAGCTGACGCAATGCAATTTGCTAAGCGCTGCCAACAATGCTAAGTTCATGGAGATTACATTCACATGCCTCCAGAATGGCTGCATCCTACAGCGATTTCATGGCCTTTCGAAGCCTGGGGTATGGACATCATAGGTCCTATTTCTCCCCCTTCGAGCAAAGGTCAATCGGTTCATCTTCGCCGCTACGGATTATTTCTCCAAGTGTCAGAAGCATTTGCGTTCAGCGAAATGAAGACCTCATCAGTCCTTCAGTTCCTGCGCACCAACATCATTTGTCGTTTCGGCATACCCAAAAGATTCGTCCATGATAACGGACCACAATTTCGGGATCATCGATTCTACAGGTTTGCGACAAATACAAAATCCAAAGCTGTCCTTCGACTCCATACAATCCGGCAGCAAATGGGTTGGCAGAAGCTTTCAACAAGACACTCTGCAAAATCTTCAAAAAAATGGTCTCTAGTCACAAAAGAGACTGGAGAGACAAAATGTCTGAAGCTTTGTGGGCCTATCGAACCACACCATTCTCCTTGGTCTATGGATGCGAAGCTGTCGTGCCCTTGGAAGTACAAATTCCTTCCTTGAGGGTATCCTTGCAAAATGACATGACTCAAGAAAGCAATGTCAAATTGCGACTCCATGAGCTGGACAATCTCGATGAGAGACGGCTCGAAGCTCAACAAAGCATTGAACTTTACCAAGCATGCATGGCAGGATCTTTCGACAAAAAGGTCAGGCAACGCGCCTACAAAAAGGGTGACTTGGTCCTTGCGGTAAAAAGACCAATGGTCTTCGCTCACAAGTCCAAAGGCAAATTTGAGCCAAAATGGGAGGGACCCTACGTCATCGATAAGGTTTTCTCCAATGGTGCATACGCACTCCTAAACATGGAAGGCGACAGATGTATGCTGCGAATCAACGGTAAGTTCTTAAAGCGGTACTACCCTTGAAGACTTACCCAACTGGGTAAGAGCAATGCCTGTACGGCCAAAACCGGTTTCCAGGTACACGCTCGCTAAACCCACCTTTTTTTAGAATTTTCATATCAAATGTTGAAATTTCTAGAAATTTAAACAATGCTTACTTTCATCGTTTCATTGTTTAAAAAAAAATCCAAGTTTAGGAACCTTTCCCTAACTTGACCAAAATTTTCAACCCTTGAACCCAAAATTCATGGTTTGAAATAAAATCCGGATTCAGGGATTTCCACCCTAGTCCACCCTGCCTTTTACCGCCAAAATGGTTTTAGGTCAAAACTTATGACCGTCGTGTCTTTAAATAAAAAAAAAATGGTTTTTCAAAAAACACCGCGGGGAAGCGACGCTTAGTCGATACTCGCACAAATTGGAAGCATACGAACCACGTTCGACACTTCCAAAATTGCAGGGAAGCGACATTTCGTCGATACTTGCAAAACCCAAAACCGTGGAGATGCAACATTTCAGTTGAAATCCACAACCCAAATTTCAAAGGTTCAAAAAAACCTAAAAAAACCATGGAGACGCAACATTTCAGTTGATATCCAAAACCCAAAGGCTCGAGAAAACCAAAAATTACAAAAATCATGGGGAAACGACATCAAGTCAATACCCGCAAAACCAAAATCTTTGAAAAGCAAGGATGCGACATTCCATCGATACTTGCACCCAAATCCGCGAGGATGCGACATTCCATCGATACTCACAACCGAATGAGCAAGAATGCGGCATTCCATCGATACTTGCAAGAACATTCAGCAGGGGAGGCGACTTTTAGTCGATACTTGCATTTTTGAAAACCAAACCGGCTATAAATGCCACAAACCGGCTATAAATGCCACCAAAAACAAGTTATAAATGCCACAAACCGGCTATCAATGCCACAAAATAAAAAAAAATTGGCTTTAAAAAAACCCGACTATCAATGCCACAAACCGGCTATCAATGCCACAAAAACCAGCTATCAATGCCACAAATCGGCTATCAATGCCAAAGCTGGCTCTCATGCCAAAATCGGATTCCATGCCACAAGCAAAAATCTGGCTTCCATGCCAAAACAATCATTTGACAAAAGATTTTCACAAAATGACAATCTTTTGATCAAATCCCATTTAGCAATTACTTTTATCACAAAAAGATTTAAGTGAGCGTAGGGAAAACAAAAAAAAAGGCATCCATTTAGCAATTACTTTTATCACAAAAAGATTCAAGTGAGCGTAGGGATAACAAAAAAACAAAAAAAAAGAGTACAAAAAAAATACATGTGGTACCAAAAAAAAAGAAAGTGTTCACAAGCACTACAAAAAAAGGAAAGTACCAAAAAATACAAGTGGTACTAAAAAAAAAAAAGAAGGATGGTTTCTGTTAAAAAATAAAAAAACAGGAGCTCAATAAAAAATGGTCTCCAGCCAAGAGTTCAGCTCCTCAAGCAAACTTTTGGCCTCAGCCGTCAGGGATTCCAAGGCACGCTTCTTCAGGAACTTGCCATGAGATGCTGGGGTGGGCTGTAACCCTTCTTTCGCACCGGGAAGCTTCCCCCGAGCAGTTTGCCATTGTTTGTTCTCTTCAGACTTCCTTTTAAGAACTCGATGGGCATCTACAACTCGGCGAATCAGAGCACTCTCCCTGTCACGAGCGTCTATTATTGCGGCCCACTTGGCAGCAACTTGTGCCTGCAGATGCTCATGACGTTTCCTGGCCTCATCGACCTCCCTATCAAGGATGTTAAGGTCATGTGTCAGCCCAATGATGGTTAGCTCTTCTAAGTTCTTCTCTCGGACTACCTGCTTCCTACTTTCTGTAGCCTCATCCAGGTTAGATTGAGCCTTATCCGTAGGGTCCAGGAACATCTCCTTGAAGAACTGGTTGTTCAACGATCGTCCTGGCACTTGTGACATCTAGACCAGCCTCTTCGGCATCACCAAGAATCTCACGCACATGCTGGATCATCCCAAATCCGGCATCTAAGTGCCCAGAAAGTAGAGTCTCAATCCAAGAGCTCAGAACTCGCACCACCTGAAAAGGGTGGAAAAGAAAAAGATCAAACATCAAAATGACAGAATCTCGCTAAAAAAAAAATCTGGCGAAATTTTGACATGATGACGGGGCAATTCTGAAGAAAAGGAATTATCCCGAAAGAAATAGAAAGCTTGAAGATGGGCTCAACATTGCTGCGAGCTCCGAAACTCTAAACTTTCGAAACCTCAAAGTCTCCGCAAAATCAGAAAGGGCTCAACATCGCTGCGAGCTCCAAATTCCCAAATTTGCGAAAACTTTCAGGTATGCTATCACATCATGCTACAAATTTAATTTACAATAGAATGCATGCATGAACATCTAGGTTTGCCAAAAAAAAAGGGGCATTATCATGATGAGCAAAAAAAAAAAAAGAAGAAAAAGAAACTTTTTCAAAAAAAAGGGGAAAGAAAACAAAAAAAAAGAAAAGAAAAAAAGGGATGGCCCACAAGCCACGTGGCCGTACGGCCAGATCCGTACGGATCTGTCCGTACTGCCCACAAAAAAAAAAAAAAAGAAAAGGAGAAAGCAAAAAAAAAAAAAAGAAAAAAACACGTGGAGAAAAAAAAAGAAAGAAACAAAAAGACGAAAGAACTTTTTTTCCTACAATGGGGTTTTCTTGAAAAAGGGAACTTACTTGAAGTCATTGATGGAGAAGAAGAAGAAAAGTCTTGAAGATCTTGAAGAAGAAGAACTCTTGGGCTTGAAGCCCTCTTGGGATTGTTGCAAAAAAAAGCGATAAGAGCAAGAGATCCAACCTCCTCCTTGCTTTTATAGAAGAGAGCAAACCAAAGAAGGAAAGAAGAAAGAGGTAAGTGTTACTAATTAGTAACCTTACCAAAAGAAAGAGATTAGAAAGATTCTTTCCCAAAAGAAAGATATCTTGAGGGATTCTCTCCCAAAAAGAAATCAATGAGAGATTTTCTCCCAAAAGATAGGATCAATGAAGGATTCTTTCCCAAAAGAAAGATATCTTGAGATATTCTCTCCCAAAATAAAGGGAACATGAGAGATTCTCTCCAAGTAAAGATATTCTTAGATATTCTCTATCCAAATGAGATATTTTTGGATATTCTTTACAAAAATGACACCATATGAGATCTAAGCCATTTCAAAAGCTTAAGGTCCCATGGGTTAGCCTATATGAGCCAGGTTTGACCACCTAGGCACTTAAAAAAAAAAACTTTTGGGCTTTTAGTCAAAGAGAAATCCCTCTTACCAAGAGGATACAAAAATGGTTCTATGCCTCTTTTGAGTTGATTCGACCATACAAAAAAGAATTCCAAACCCCATGAGCTTCCAAAAATCAAACCATCCAGCCTCATTTACCAAATTGAGCCAAAATCTTGAAATTGACATCCCACAAAAATCAAACCAAATCCTGGTCCCCTAATGTCACGCCCCCGGACCGAGGTCCCGTTAAATGAGGCCTTAATCCGGGGTCGTGGTGCGACGGGCCAGAAAATTCCGCCCGCACACGCTAGTTTCCCACAAGTTTCCGCGGTAAGGATTCCCGAAATCCGATCCAACAGTGATTAATAAGAATCACTTTCATACAACAACTTACGTGGAAGCATTGTAGCAAACATAAAAGTCTCTCACATATGGGTATAAAATGAGAACGCACAAGACTAGCATCATAAAGAGAAACATTTCATTGGTAGGCCCCAAAGTTAATTTCAAGTTAAAATAAAAGTAAAGTTAGCCATTAATTACAATTTTTTCCCAAAAAGTATAAGCCAACAATGGCCACAACAAAAAACCCAAAATGTATAGTATCTATTCCCAAAATGTGATCGTAGCTCCAAAAGCAACCCGATGTCTAAACGACATCATCGGGCTGCCACTCGCCCTCCACAAGGACTATGGGTTCCGCCTCGAAATGCGCCTCGACCGCGAGGGGCTCGACATCTGGCACCAAGCAAAAAGGGTCAGACACAATGGTCTGGCAAGCAAATATAACAATAATAGGATGATAGAAAAGCAAAGCATTAAATAAATGAGAGCCACGATTAAATCACGAATAATAACAATGACGAACTAAAGATAGAAGATAAACATCTCAATGGTTTACAAATCCAATGTTATGATAAGTGAAATAAACAAATATCATAAGATAAATATTAAGTGTATAAAAACATTGGCAGACCACGTAAAGCTAAATTCTCCTGTTACCGAAGTAACTGGAGCAGACAAAACCGTAGCCACTACTCGTGGGACTGGAACGAACATAGTCATTATCAAACAGAACCGTAGCCACTACTCGTGGGACCGGATATAACCGTTGCCATGGTCGGTACAGACAGAATCCAAACTGCAGCTGGCAGACAAATTAAAGATCCCAAGCCGGTTGATCAGTCCGACAAGGTGACCTAAGCCTAGTGGTGCCATTAGAGTAAAAGTTCGAAATCTTGAAGTAATACAAATCCGTTTATAAGATACATTTCCAAAATCGATAAGAAAACTACTCCGAACAAATGCATATTGACGAATCCGAGCAAAATAGTTGAGTAGTCTTATCAATATCTAAAGATGTGGTAAACCACTTCAAAACATTCAAAAGATTGAAGAAAGAATCTGAACAAAAGTCTTTTACATGGAATGAATGTATGATGATTCGATTGTCTAATACGGGTCGTCTCGATATACATTTGGCCCCTTTATTGTCATTAATAGAGAGTAATTTGGTGCCACCGAAGATCCTTGACAATCACAAGGGATGAAGTGTACATTAGACTTGGAGGTTTACCAAATGGTCTTGATCATAGTCCAAGCCAATTCTCACAATAATTCTAGGATTGTAAAAGGGTTGAATGGGCTTCAATTATAGAAAAGAGTTTGGGCTGAATTGGGCTTGGACATAGGCTTGAAGTGGACCTGGAATTATATCCAATAAGTCCTCATTAAACACAAGTTTAAACCCTTTTTAATCAGGCCCACAACTGGCCTTAACCCAAGCTCAAACAGTCCACCAATTAGGCCTAAAGCAGTCCTTAAAGTAGCCCAGAATTCAGGTCATAGAACAGTCCAACATCAGGTCTCAAAACAGCCATCATCAGGTCTCAAAATAGCCCAGAAACTGACCTTGAAACAGGCCCAAAGAAGCCCTGAAATCGGGCCCAAAACAGCTTTTAAATGGACCCACAAACAGGCCTGAACCAAGCCCCCAGGCTGGGCTGGGCTCGCTCGAGCGGAGCCCAGATAGAGCCTGGGTCGCTCGAGCGGCCCTGTGGGTCGCTCGAGCGGACTGGGCTCTGTCCAGTCCGGCTCGGCAGGGGGATTTTCTCATTTTTTTTGCCTCTTTTTTGATTCTTTTTGATTCTTTTCTTTCATACAAATTTCCAAGAAACATTGGGACCCTTCCTTGACCTCCCAAACTCATCAAATCACCATTCATGATCCTTCCAATTGATCAAACACAACACTTTTTAAATCAAAGTTTTCTCCCTTTCTTTGAACACCAACCTTTAACACAAAGAAATCAAATTTTCTAAACGACCAAAGTGAAAGCAACTCCCCATACAATGTAAAACAATAGTATAAGTGGAAATCAACATAATATTACTTCACTCATCCAAAGTAGATCCATAAATCAAAAGAAGATTAGCACATAAGAAGAAAAGCCATGAATTGGAACCAAATAAGAGGAATCATCATATTAATTGTGAAATCTACTTGCCTTAAGTCAAGATGGGAGCAATATTACTTCTCAAACAAAGCTCTAGTGCCTCAAGCTCCAAATCTACAAAAACCCCAAAATTTTCCCAAAGAAAACCCTAAAAATCAACATTTGTAAATCTCCAAGAAAAACCCTTGCATGTGGGATTAAAACACTCTAAATGAAGAGGAAAACAAGGATCTCAAGTTTGGAAAGCCATTGCTAACCTTGAGAAGCCCAAACGAAGAAGAGAGGCTTGAATGAGAGCCTTTCCTTAGCCCAAAACCTTTGAAAAAGACATCTTTGGAGAGCTTGAATGGAGGGGAAGAACTTTAGGAGATCAATCCTCCAAGAAAACTCCAAGAAATGAGAGTTTCAGATGAGAGAGAAAGTGTGGGAAGAGAGGGAAAACCCTAGCTCAAAACCTTGCAGGAAAAGAAATGAAGGAGAGGAAGAGAGTTCCCCTTTTTATAAGATGGGTTTTGTGGGCCCCGATCTTCACAAGGCTGAAAGTGGTATTTGCGGGCCCCGAATGAAAACGACGAAGAAGACAAAAACGATCAGAGAAATTTCTACTTTCCAAAAAGTATATTTTTGTCAATTTCTGAAATTTTCAAAATTTGGGTACAGATTTTGTGTGAAAGGTCAGTTTTGCCCTTTTCCTCGAAAAACGCGATTTCTGATCATTAAATCAAGTTGGTCAAAACATAAAAGTTGATGATCTAGATGAAATGAGTCAAAATGCACAAAATTGGGATTTTACAAACATCAAAGTTAAGCTCCACAAATTCACATATAATCCACGGGCGCCCCGGCCCGCGTCAAACCTAAGTCAATGACTCTCAAAAGTTCCCAAAGCTAATCAAACATTCTAGTCAAGCTTAAGAAGATAAGCTAATCGTCCACTAATCCCACTTAATAACTAATCACGGTTAAAATATAATTAAATATTTCAAACCTGGGTCGGGGTCTGACACCTAACTTGCCACATACAGCTTGTTAGGTCACAAGACCAAAACCAAAAACCAAAACCTGATCCCCTAACTTGCCACATACAGCCTGTTAGGTCACAAGATCAAAACCAAAATTGATTCCCCAACATTCCACATACAGTTTGTTGGGTCACACGGTCAAAACCATACCCGACCCCCTGACCTGCCACATACAGCCTGTTAGGTCACAAGGTCAAAACCCAAATCCACATCCCTGATATCATCTTCAAAACTTTGCCTCGAGATGGTATGTGATCCCTTTCACTACCATAAAATTCACCTGGAAGCTCAAAAGGCTATAAATACCAAAAAGAAAGACTGCTCAAAGACTCTTGGTCAAGTCACAGGCTCTCCTTCACAAATATCTTCGAGGCACATCGACTACAAATGATAAGCAACTCGTCGTTGTACCTCGAGGGGGCATTTGTTGACACCAAAAATGTCACTTTGCCTCTTCAAGATCCAAAGAGCTATATGAAGTCGCAACCTGCCATAAATAGGCAATGCTACTTCCAAAAAATCAAATCTTGTCAGAATCAAACAAAAACTGCAAGATCCTTCAAGACAGCCAAAAGAGGAGTACACAAGAAGTTTCGGGCCATTTCAAAATCATTTGGCCTAACTTCGCTTCTCCGGCAACTGAAAAGGAGCTCCTGGCGGCAAAAGCATCGGAGACACCAAATCTTCGATCGGAGCCGATGGATGGTCTCAAAATACATCCAAAAGGCTCCACGTCAAGTTCCGAGTCAAACCGACAACGTTTGACCCTACATCAACCCTCGAACAGCTAAATCAAGCCTCTCGGCGGCGAGAACCACCGAGGCCATCACTCATCAGATAGAGCACATGGACGGCTTCAAAATGCTTACAAAGGGCTACACGTCAAATTTCAGGTCATTTCGACAACATTTGACTATAGTTTGACGCTTGGAAGCCAAATCAGGCCTCTCGGCGGCAAAGCTCTCCGAGACCATGGTTTCCAAGACAGAGCCTATGGATAGGTTCCCTGTCAAATTTCAAGTCAATCAGACATCGGTTGACCGCACATCAAACCGCGACATCTTCATCGCGACAAAAGCAAGTCTACTAGTGATATGACCCCAAACGGTTCCAAAACTCAAACAAAAGCCTATGGTTGGTCTTATTTATTGCTCAGCAAGCTTCACCCCAAATTTCAGGTCATTCTGACATCGTTTGACCCAGTTTCAGCTTCTGACGGAAAATCGGCAGCTCTGCGCGACAAAGTCTTCGGCTTTCTCAGAAAATTGGAAACTTTGCAAAATAAAATGCAAGGATTCTCATCAGGTTTTCTACAGGGAAATCAGGCCAATAAATGATCAAAAATGTCAAGGAAAAATACAGAAGAAAAAAGAATAAAAAAACAGCAAAAACGGACACAAAACAGGACACCAAATCCTCTGACATCCGTCAAAAACATGGGTTAATCATCAAGAGTATTGAAAACAACATTGATCGCCACCCGGTCAACCAAAAAAAGTGTGCTTTCTACCCGACCGACCGAGAAATCGACAGGACAGATGGTACCGACCCGCTGTTGGCAACCAACACCTGAAGTTACATGGTCATCCGATGTCGATCTACATGAAGATCCATCAATGATCATCGCCAGAAGAATCCCAAAAGACGCGGCACGGCCCGCGACTCTTCAACTGCTCGGCGACCACTTAATGCGATTAATTGACTAGCTTTATCACAGTCATTAATCCATTTCTTTAGACGGACCAATCAGAAGCAAGCATCCGGGAGTTACAAGTCAAGAGATTCATGGCATTTAACCCATGAAACTCCTCCCATCATGGCGATTAAAGGAGATTAAATGCCCTCAATCTCCTCCGGCCAATCAGAAGCCAAGAAAAAGGAGTTACAAAATAAAGAATTCAATCTTGTAACTCCTCCCTTTATGTAGCTTTATGACAATTAAGGCTCATAAACCCTCCTAAATGGCTACCTAAAAGCCTATAAATAGGAGAGCATTCCAAAGAAATCCAGATTGGAAAAACGAGACAGATCCGAAATCGGAAAAACGAGACAGATCCCAGATCAGAAAAAAGCACAGAAATTCAGAGAAGGAAAAGAGAGAAAACTCTACGGAAGTTCTACACCGACCACCGCTACAAGGTGACAAAAGTCCCTTGGGGGGTACCCCCCAAGGTCCTTGCCTTCTCCTTCTGCCTCCAAATGGCTTAGACGTGGCTTTTCAGCCCGTCTATTCGGCTTTTTATTGGACATAGGACCTCCTTTTGGTCTTTGTTCTCTAAAAACCTGAGGTTATAGCCAAGCCAAGCGAATCAATAGCATCCTCTGTTCTCATCTGCATGGATGATGGTGAAGTCCACATATGGCTTGCGACCGTCAATCTGAACTGGTCCCCCACAATCTCCTGAGAAGTTAGATCCTCCTTTTCTTGCTTTTCATTGTAGTTTGTATTTTTTTAAAAGAGATAAAAATCACAACTCTTGTCTTTCATTATTGATAAGGATTGTAAAATGGCTATAAACGCCAAAATCGACTATAAACGCCAAAAATCGGCTATAAATGCCAAAATCGGCTATAAATGCCAAAAAAATCGCCTTTCACGGCAAATCAAGAAAATGTCTATTTTCTTAAATATATGTGCAATGGAAAACTTGAAAGAAGTTGATTTCCTTTTTACTTGCGAAGGTTGATCTCCGGATCACCACTTGCAATTCCAAGTAAAATAGAAAATCTGGCACACCCACACAAAAGAAATGTTGATGCACGCCCTTGCCCCCCGGTTACGAAAGGGTCAGATCCAATGGACTCCCACGTCCGCCGACCTCGGTAAGACCAGGTGCAGGAGCGCGGTCCATCAGAATGATTTTATTATTTGTTACAACTTTCGTTTTCAGCCCATGTGTGTTTGAGGCCCAGAAACTCAAGTTTTGGCCCAAAAGGGTAAATATGACTTTTCATGCAAAATTTGGGTACAATTTTTGAAATCTCAAAACCATGTCAATTTTATACTTTTTGGAAACTAGATATTTCGAGGATCGTTTTATTCTTCTTCGTCGATCTCATCCGAGGTCCGCAAGACCATGTTTTAATCATTTCAAGTCTCAGCTGCTAGGGACCCACTTCTCAAATGATATAAAAGCTCTCTTATTCTCTCTCCTCCATTATTCACCTTCTCCTTCACTTTCCCTACAACTTTTTAACCTAGAGCAAAAAGAAAGAGAGAGAGAGAGAGAGAGAGAGAGAGAGAGAGAGAGAGAGAGAGAGAGAGAGAGAGAGAGAGAGAGAGAGAGAGAGAGAGAGCTTTTCCCCTTCATCTTCTTTCCCTTGGATGATTCAGCAAGAAGGCTCCAAATCAAAATCCAAGACCGTCGTTCTCTCCCTCTCTTCTCAAGCTTTAGCTGGGCACGTTTTTGGACAAATCCTTGTAGCTATTCATCTTCTTCTAGCTTCCTTCTCCTTGTTTGACAAGCTACAGGTTAGAGCTCCATTTCTTCTCTTCCATGGAGTTTATTTAGCTCATGAAGAGCTTGTTTTCCATACTTTCAAAACCATTTTCGAAATGGGGATTTGTGACGACGAAAATGTGATTTTTTCTAAACGTTAAGCAAAAAATGAACTTCCATTCAAAATAAAACTTGTAGAGTTTGAGAAATAAATAGCAACCATTCTTGAAATAAAGAAACAAACTATGAAGATCTAAATATAACATGAAATGGAAGTTTAATATCAAGAGCAGTATTTTCATAAAACAAAAGCGCTAAAACACAAATGCAACATAAATCCCAAAGTGATTACTTGCCTTTGTCCAAATGCCAAGCAAAACTTCACAAAAATCCAATCAAAGATATAGAAGTAAGACTTCTAATGGAAATTAGTAAGTGGAGGTTGCTTTAAGCTAAAAAGGAGGAGAGGAGGTGTTGCACGCCTAATGCTAGTTCCCACATTGGGATTCACGCCCAGCCATATGCAAGTGCAAGTGTTGCACGCCCAATACCTCCCCAAGTGCAATTGTTGCACACATTTTCTTCTCCTCCCTCTTCTAGTTCTATTCTAGTTTCCATTAAAGTTCCCAATAGTTTTCTCTTGGAGATTCCACCATCTTTTTTAGAAAAAGAGAATCTGATACGGGTCATAGCGTGGAAGATCAAAAGTTCTTGGAGATTCCTATTTGATTAGTGAAAGAGTTTCATTATCAAAGAAAGATGCAAATCCTCCATTAGAGCACAACCAAGCTCCGAAGGTATAATCTACTTCCTTGTATGTTGTAGATATTATGGATGCTTGTTAGTTGCTATTTTTATCTTCTAGATAGATTTATTTACTGGTCATGATGATTGAGATTGAGGGTTTGCATCCTGGATTGGGTTTTGTAGCCTTCTGTATAGTTGATCACTGGATCAAGTTGATTAAAAGTTTTTGAAACCTATCCTAGAGGCCCGCCTATTTCCAACAATATCTTATTTTTGTTTAACCCTAACGACATTTGAATATACTATGCATGTAGTATAAGGCTGAGTAGTCGTGTAAAATTCCTTTTTTAGCCCGGAACCTAAGTAGTAGAATACAGAAAAAAAACTACAATGTTCACTATTGTGAAATGTCCTTTTAACCCTTGAGATGCTAGTGCAATAACGTGCTTTTGTTTAACCCTAACGGCATTTTAATATACTCTACATGTAGTATAAGGCCCAATAGTCATGTGAAATTCCTTTTTTAGCTCGGAACCTAAAATTGCCACAAAAAGAACTACAATTGCCACGATTGTGAAATGTCCTTTTAATCCTTAAAATGCCAGTGCAATAATGTGTTTTTTGTTTAAACCTAATTACGTTTGAATATAGTATACATGTAGTATGGAGTTCAATAGTACCACTGTATAAAAGAGGCTTAGCATTTCAACGTAAAGTCTTGTTGTCGAGATTTTTGTAAAAAGGTATATAACCTCACCAAATTCTTGGAACACCAATTTACTGACGAACAACTAAATGCTATGAGATTCTTTTCCTAGGCCAAAAACAGTAGTATAACTATGCTCATTTGAATTAAGAATCTATAAAAGATCCACCTCATTCGTTCAATAAAACACAATACTTCTGAACTAGTTTTATAAGTAGCTCTTATGAAAACCTTTTCTTTTTTTCAAGCAGAGCAGCAACCATAATATAGCCCCATCCCAAATAATCTTATATTCTTACATCATCACAATCATCATCATCTTCTTACTGGCAGAAGTTTTCATCTTTTATTTTTCCAATGAACTTTTGAACAATAAAACTTCAAAATCTAGTTAGTACCTTGTAAACCTGATGAGTTTGGAAAAAGAAAAAAAAACTAATGGAGGAGAGACTAAACTCCCCTAAATTCTAATCAATATATTCATGGTTGAGTGTTATCGGCAGCTTTAGTTTCACACACATGCCCACGATCAATCTTAAGACGAGTAGTAGCCCAAAAATCAGAACCGGCCCTGGGCTAAAGCCCAGGAAGCTGTCGCTTTATGTCGCGACCCCGTACCGAGATTAGAAGATTCAAGACCCGGGCCCGTGACGTGGTGGTTATTTTACCACAGGTTCCCGCGGTGAGGATCCCAAGACACGAGGATTAGCCTCACATGTACAAATATGCGGAAGCGTGTAGCAAGAACATATTCAATCATGATACAAATATTTAAAACAAATCTCATAAGTAAGATCATATTGAGACTTAATATTAGAAAGAGAATTCATAATATACCATTCCCATCATAGTTTAAGTTTCCAAATAACAAAGTGAGTTAAGTTTAATACATCCCAAAATAAGAGGCCAACAAAGGCCAATATGTATACAAAAGCTCAAACTACATTTCCCAAAATAAGATAGACAATCTCATACACCCGCTCGACGTCTAATTGATGTCGTCGGGTTGGCACTCACGAGCTGGGGGTGGCTCAATAGCCTCCTCTGGACACTCCTCCTCACGGGCAAAACCTCCTACACCTTGGCACCAAAATAACAAGCATCAAACATGATGGTTTGGCAAGAAATCAATTTAGTTATGAGTATGAAAACAATGTTAAAACAGTTTAATAGAGTTGAAGCATTTCAAGATCAAGATGTACATTTTAGATTTACGAAACTAGCATGAATACATAAATATCATGAAAAAGATAAATTCACAAAGAGCTTATCCTTTCTCTACCATAATAATGATAAGAGCAAGCACGCAAGACAAGACATGATAAGCAAAACATGATCCCACATTACACAAGGTAAACGGGGAGGCCGGCCGCGGAACCGGTAACACACGATGTGTAATCTAATACACGACTAGTCTGCAGATAGTCCAAATGTTTAAGGACCCCCGGACAGTAGATCAGACTTAAGGGGCAGTCCAAGCTCAGTGGTATTTACTTAGAATCATGAATGCTCAAAACACGACGAAATACTTATCAAACTTATCGAAAATCAAGGGAAATCACTTGTCAAAGCTAAACAAGGCATGACTAGCAAAATGGCATAAACATATGCATAACAAGCTTAAGAAGTGAATCCCTTTCATTCTAAAAGCAGTTATTCAAACACACTTATACTTGAGAATTCGAGTCAAAAGTATGATGATAATTCTTGTATCAAAATTGAAGTTCGAAAGCAAGATTCATTAAGTATATGTTAAGACTATTCATTGATCTTTACGTAATTGAAATCTAAATACTGGAAAGATAAAACTAATTGGTGCCCCCGAAGTTGATAAAGCATTTTAGAAATTCAATTGCATAAAACCAAGTTAAAAGTCCATAAACATAAAACTAGTTTTCATTTCTAAAGAAATTCTTCGAAAACAAAAGAATATGGGATTTCGATCACGTGTCGGTTAGCCGAGGTGGGGGATGTTGGCTGATTGACACCTGACCGAATGCTGACCGACAGATCTCAGCATAGAAATCGCAGCTCTCTGGAAAAGCGAACGAGGGGATGTCGGTTGGCTGTCGGCTAGCCAAAATGTATAGTTCGTGTCGCGACCCCGGACTGGATTAGGGGAAAAGCCAAGTCCGGGATCGGGACGGTGATGATGCCGCGCCACGTGCATCTCTTTGGCTAAACCGCACACGGAATTAAAAGAACATTTATCTGTGCACGTGATTTCCCACAGGGTTCCGCGGTGAGGATTATCTTTACACATCATCTCACAAATAACATATCAAACACATTCTCAAGATTGCGGAAGCGTGTAGCAAATCATAATAATGTTATTCCATCCCATAAACAAGACTGACCTATGATTAACATGACAAGATATCAGAATGAGCAATGATCATAAGCATATTTTCCCAAAGGTAAAGTTAAGTGTATTTACAAAAGATCAGTTGATTAATGCCCCAAAATAACGGTCAACAAAGACCAAACAACCAAATGAAACCCAAAATAAAGTTATCACAAGTTCCCCAAAATGTGTTGTTCTTAAGGCAAGGCCGAATGTCTACATGACATCGTCGGCTTGCCACTCAATCACACGCTGCGGTTCACCGACCGCCTCCTCAGGCTCCTCCTCGATGGCAATAAGCTCGGGACCTGAGTACCAAAATAAATGGATCAGACACGACGGTCTGGCAGGTGGGTGAAAAGATATAACAATAATTCAAAACAATGATGTCTTTAGAAACATAGTAGAACCTGGATAAATAATGAATTTCATAAAAGATAATGCATCATTTGTTAAATAGCAACATGAACGATATAAAACAGTAGAGTTACCAAGGATAAGGAACTGTCAAGATGGCAACCACACAAAGCTACATCCTCTCTCACCGAAGTGAAGAGAGCGCATACCCTTACAGGATTATTGACCTCAGTCACACAAGGTGAGCAGGGACAACGATAAATACTATAATATACATATATATACTCTGCGGGACCAAGGTAGCGAACCGGGTAAAAGCTCTACACATTCCAGACTGTAGCTGACTATCAGGAGGAGAAGGAACCCCAAGTCGGTGGATCAAACCGACGAGGTCGTCCAAGCTCAGTGGTGCCGACTCATAGGTCAAATACGATAAATCAAATCATATGCACAGTAAGAAACGGGGTGCCAAGAGGCACAAAATACACATTCATCTCAAGTCGACATATACAGGTTAGCAAAAGCTAAGCACATCTCTTCTAGTACTCTCGGACAGTCTAGTCATATCATGTGGGTTGAAATCCCAAAATAGGCATTCGGTTGAAAATCGAATACATATAGTTTCCCATACCTTTACAGGCTAACAATGGGGTTTCTAGAATTGAATCAGTGTGAATAGGGTCCCGTATGTCGATCATGATGTAATTTTGGTACTCTTTAAGAGTTAGGGACATTCCGGGTCCTTATACACATTGGTCAATCTAGAAAATCTCATGGAATCTCCATGATGAGGTTTCTCCTTCTTCCGGACTTCATACAATGCTTTACAAGTCCTGAAATAACATTGGGGCTCCAAACAATACCTCCCCACTACAACCCATCACAATTTACCCAAATCTTTCATGGGTTTAAATGCATCATTACAGGTTCGATGTCTTCAAATAAGAAGAGAAGGGATAGAGCTGAATTGGACTTGAGTATGGGCTCAAAATGAATCTGGAGAACAGTTCCACAATTCCCTTTATTTTGCAGTTCATCTCATTTCAATCCGATCGATCGGACTCATTGGCCGATCGATCGGTCCTTAATCGTTCTCAATTATTTACAGTCCGATCGATCGGACCTGATGGGCGATCGATCGGTTCTGAAAACACTCTCAGTTATTTACAGTCCGATCGATCGAACCTGATGGGCGATCGATCGGTTCTGAAAACACTCTCAGTTATTTACAGTCCGATCGATCGGACCTGATGGGCGACCGATCGGAAAGCGACGAATCTCAACCCATTTGGTTGAATTCCTCTTTTGTCCAACTCCTATCCATTTCCTTTCTTTCCCCTTCTTCCAAACATAACTTCATGAATATTTGGGCCCTTCCTTGACCTCCTCATCTCATCAAATCATCATTCAAAATCAATAGTACCAAACTATCAAGCATGATAAACCATTAAAACTATTAATGAAGATAAATCAAGATTTTGCATAAAACATGATAAACACATGAGAATCATTTCATCCACTTGCCTTGGGTCCAATGCAAATCAAATTGAGCTCTAATCACCTCTTAAGCCCACAATCAAATACCTATACAAAAACCCCCAAATCCAACCCTAGAAAATCAAAATCCAAGCAAAACAAAACGAAATCTCCCAATAAACGAAATGGAGCTTCTCTAGGGCTAAGCAAACAAGATTCTAAAACTTTTAGGAAGATCACTTATAAGGAAGTTCTTCAAAAAGCAAGGTGTTGTCCAAAGGAAGCCTTGAAGTGGGCGGCTTTCTTTGAAAATGGTGTCAAGATGAAGCCCTTGAGACGAGGAAGAAGATTGTAGCCTCTAATTTTCCATTAGCACTAGCTTGGTGGAAGATTGAAGATGAAGAAGCAAGTAAAAGGCAAGGGAAAACCCTAGGGCTGGAAATCTCTTCTCCTTTTAGGGTTTTAGCAAAGAATGGGAGGATTAAGAGAAGAGCTCTCCTTATATAGTAAGTGGGGATGGGGCCCACAACTTAAAAGATTCTTCAGGCTCAAAACATGGCTTTCGGGGCTTCAAATGACTTCGACGAAGAAGACAAAGTTGATCGGAAAAATTTCTAGTTTCCAAAAAGTATATATTTTGCACGTTTTGGTGACATTGAAATCGGTGTCCAGATTTTGGATAAAAAGACCATTTTGCCCTCAATTTGTGAAAAGTCGGGTTTAGAGTCCTCGAATGGAAACGATGTCAACATGAAAGTTGTAGGGATTAACAAGATAAGTCTAATGGGGTTAAAAAAAACAATTTTTGGAAATCATCGGTAAACCCCCAATCTCACACATTTCGTAACAAGAACCCCCAAAGGGTCCCACAAATAAAAAGGCTCTCAAAATTCCCCAAAGCTATCATAAAAACTATTCTAATCCCAAACTTAATAAAAAACCACTAAACACACTTAAAACTAAAACACAACTTAATTAACTCTAATCGAGGTCTCTCGGGTCGGGATCTTACATCCTCCACCCCTTAGGACATTTGGTCCTCCAAATGGAAATTAAAACTCACCTCCGGTAGGAGATGTGGGTACTTCTTCTGAACTTGATCCCGTAATTCCCATGTTGCTTCTTCTGGTCCCTGATTTTCCCAGAGCACTTTGACCCACTGAATAGTCCGAGTTCTCAACTCTTGTTCCTTGGTGTCGATAATCTGCTTAGGCTTCTCCACATAGGTCGCATCTTCTCGGATTTCCAACGGCTCATAACGGAGTATGTGTAGTCTGTCGGGAACGTACTTCTTCAACATAGACACATGGAAAACATTGTGTACGCCGGAAAGTTCAGGTGGTAGGGCTAATCTATAAGCCACATCACCAATCTTACTCACAATGTCATACGGTCCAATGTATCTCCTAGACAATTTGCCCTTCTGTCCAAACCTCAAGGTTCCACGAGTAGGTGACACTTTCAAGAAAACCTTATCTCCTTATTTGAATTGTAAATCCCTTCTATGAGAGTCTGCATAATTCTTCTGTCTACTCTGAGCCACTTTCAGACGTTCTTGGATCAACTTGACCTTGTCACTTGTCTCACTAACAATGGTCGGTCCATGGAAACTGCGAGTACCAACTTCTTCTCAACAAACAGGTGTCCTACACCTTCTACCATACAAAGCCTCAAAAGGCGCCATACCAATACTCGAGTGGAAACTATTGTTGTAGGCAAACTCACACAACGGTAAGGCTTCATCCCACTGAGTCTTGAAATCTAACACACAAGCTCGGAGCAAATCCTCAAGCGTCTGAATTGTCCTTTCTGACTGACCATCAGTCTGTGGGTGATAGGCTGTGCTGAACTGTAATTTCGTACCCATAGACTCATGCAATGTCTTCCAAAATCTCGAGACAAATCTGCTGTCTCTATCGGATGTGATGGAAACTGGCTGTCCATGACGACTGACGATCTCTGTGACAAACAACTGTGCCAAAGTTAACATATGCATCTTCTTCCCAGTCTTCATCGGTAGGAAATGAGCTGACTTGGTGAGACGGTCCACTATGACCCAAATAACATCATTGCCCTTGCTAGTCTTCGGTAATCCCGAGATGAAATCCATGGTAATGTGCTCCCATTTCCATTCCGGAATCTCTAATGGCCGTAGTAACCCTGGAGGCTTCTGGTGTTCTGCCTTGATCAACTAACATGTCATACATCTAGAGACGAAAGCTGCTATCTCTCTTTTCATGTTATTCCACCAAAATCTGCCCATCAAGTTCTGGTACATCTTCGTACTGCCCGGATGTATGGAATACTTGGTATTGTGAGCCTCTGTCATGATATCATTCCTCAAGTCCTCCAAGTTAGGCACACACAGGCGGTCTCGGTAGTACAAAACTCCATCTGCAACACGAAAATCTGGACGATCTGCTAAATGCTCAAAAATCTTAGCCAACTCTGGGTCTTGCAACTGATTCTCTTTGATCTTCTGAATGAACGAAGGTTCTGACACTGACATATTTGCCAACATGACACCCTCCCTTAGAGGCTGGAAATCTACTCCCAACTCCTCTAACTGTTGTACAACATAAGTCCCCCGAAGACTTGCCATGCTCACTGACTTTCTGCTCAAGGCATCTGCAACTACATTCGCTTTCCCCGGGTGATACTTGATTGGAAAATCATAGTCCTTGATATATTCCATCCATCTCCTCTGCCTCATGTTCAACTCCTTCTGAGAAAACAAGTACTATAGACTACGGTGGTCGGAGTGAACCTCAAACTTCTCTCCATAGAGGTAGTGTCTCCACATCTTCAATGCCAAAACAACTGCTGCCAACTCGAGGTCATGTGTTGCGTAGTTCTTCTCATGGTCTTTCAACTGTCGGGACCCATATGCAACTACCTTCCCATCTTGCATTAACACGCATCCAAGTCTAACATTGGAAGCATCGGTAAAAATGGTAAAACCGCCGCTCCCTGATGGCAAAGTAAGGACTGGAGCTGTAGTCAATCTCTTCTTCAGCTCTTGGAAACTAGCTTCACACTTGTCCGTCCAAACATATGGTGCATTCTTCCTTGTCAACTTCGTCAAAGGTGACGCAATCGACGAAAATCCTTGCACAAACCTCCGATAATACCCTGCCAACCCAAGAAAACTCCTGATCTCTGATGCATTTTTCGGTCTGTCCCAATTCATAGCTGCTTCAATCTTGGACGGGTCCACTGATAATCCTTCCTTGGAGATGATATGACCCAAAAATGTGACTTGGTCTAACCAAAATTCACACTTACTAAGTTTTGCAAACAACTGGTTCTCCCTCAAAAGCTGGAGTGCTATCCTCAAATGTTCCTCATGATCTTCTTCAGTCTTGGAATACACCAAAATGTCATCAATAAATACCACTGTAAACTGATCCAAATATTCTACAAATATCTTGTTCATCAATGCCATGAAAACTGCCGGTACATTAGTCAAACCAAATGGCATCACTAGAAACTCATAGTGTCCATATCTTGTCCGAAAGGCTGTTTTTGGTACATCTGAATCTCTAACTCTCAACTGATGGTAGCCTGACCTCAAATCAATCTTCGAAAAGTAAGCAGCTCCTTGCAACTGATCAAACAATTCATCTATCCTTGGCAATGGATATTTTTTTTTGATGGTCGCTTGGTTCAATCTTCTATAGTCGATGCACATTCTCATAGAACCATCCTTCTTCTTCACAAACAAAACTGGTGCTCCCCACGGTGACACACTAGGTCTCACGAAACCTTTGTCCAAAAGTTCTTGCAATTGCATCTTCAACTCTATCAATTCTGCCAGAGCCATTCTGTAAGGTGCGATAGATATCGGAGCGGTCCCCAGTAACAACTCAATAGTGAAGTCTATCTCTCTAATGGGTGGCAATCCCGGTACCTCCTCCGGGAAAACATCCGGAAATTCACAAATAATTGGGATCTCCTCCACCCCTTGGGACCGTTTATCCTCCGTGATTAATGAAAAATAACCCTCACAACCATTTTTTAGAAGCCTATCAACCTTCAACGCTGAAATAAACCCTGCACCAGAAGTACTCTTCTCTCCCTGAAACAACACCCCTGCCTGGGTCTCCTCTAACTTAAAAGTTAGGGTTTTATGGAAATAATCCATTGTAGCATGATATCCTGCTAACCAATCCATCCCTAGGATGACCTCAAATTCCTGCATCTCCAATAAAATGAGATTTGCCGGTAATACTACTTCTCCTATCATGACTGGGCAACTACGGTAAAAAGTTCTACAAACAACTTCCTTACCTAAAGGGGTAGTCACAGTCAAAATGAAACTCAACTCTCTAGCATACATATCAATCAACTTAGCAAATTTTGGAGATAGGAATGAGTGAGTAGAGCCAGGGTCAAACAAAACCCTAGCCTCAAAACCACAGACGAGAAGTGTACCTTCCACTACATTGCCTTCCGCCTCTGCATCCGCTCTATTGACAGCATAAAGCTGTGCCCTCTATTGTGGCCTATTCTGTCCTTGCTGTTGCATGCCTTATTGTGCGTTCCTATTCTGATTCTGAGCACGTTGACTCTGGTTCTGATTTTTCCCTTGCTGACGGGGTTGTTGTTGCTGTTGTTACTGTGGCCTAAACTGTTGCTGAGGTGCCTGTTACTGTAGTGGCCTTGCTTGATTCTGAACTACTAACACATTCTGAGGTGGTGCCTGACGCTGTACTCCCTGCTGCTGTCTATTCTGTCTATCTGGCCTTGGGCAATCCCTCATCTGGTGGTCCAATGAACCACATCTAAAACATGCCCCTATGATAGAACGACATTGGGCATTCCCATGATGTTTTCCATAATGGATACAAGCTCCTTGATTCTGTGCATTCTGCTCTTGTCTTGGCCTCTTGTTCTGATTGTTTCTTTGTTGATAGTTCTGCTGCTGGCCTTGACCCTTTCCTTGGTTCTTGACGATCTTGTTGTGGAAGTTCTCAAATTTGTATGCTCTCATGACAGCTTCTTCAAAGGTGGCGGGTGGTACAACCCCGGTAGCATCCCTCTCAATAATCGGGTGAAGTCCCTCAAGGAACTTGGTTATCTTCTTCTCCTCCGTGTCCACTAACTCCGGTGCATACCTTGATAATCTCTTAAATTTGGTGAGGTATTCGAGGACTGTCATGCTCCCTTGCACAAGTTGCTGAAATTCTGCTGCCTTTTGCCTCTTGACATGTGTAGGTACATATTTCTCCCCAAATTGTCTCTTGAAGTTAGCCCAAGCTTCTGCATCAGCCATTGTCCTGTATTCTGCCTTGATTGTCTTCCACCATATATTTGCTAAGCCCGTGAACATAGAGGCTGCAAGCTGTACTCATTCTACACCCGTACATGTGAAGATCTCAAATATGTTCTCGGTGTGCTCAAGCCAGTCATCTGCTGCCATTGGATCCTCTGCCCCTAAGAATTCTTTCGGTCCTCTCTTCCTGAACCGCTCATACAACACATTAGGATCATTCCCTCTAATGTTAACCGGACCAGGTGGTGCAACTGGGATTGGTTCCGGTCTCCTCTCTAATATTCCCAACAACTGTGCTTGCATTTGAGCTATCTCCCCAGCATGATCCTCGTCCTTCTTAAGCATCTGTTCTTGCAATCTGGTCTGTGTCTCATGCGCTTGTGCTTGGAGTCTAGCCTGGTTCTCATTTGCCTAACGTTGTTGGTCTAGCATAGCCTGTATCATCTGTTGGAATTGATTCTGCATGTTGTTGTCCTGTGGTTCCTCTGCAATAGGCCCTGTATTCTCACTGTTACTAGCAACGTGATTACTGTTTGCTGCTCGTTTACGAGGTGGCAAAACGCTGCAAAACAATTTGTTAGCACATATAAATCAAGTACAGGGTGGTCACACATTGCTCACACGATTCTATCTAACGAGAGTCTAATGAATCCAAGCCACGTACATAAGATTAATAGTTTATTTTAATTGCCTGAAACATGTCCCGCTCTGATACCAGTCCTGTCGTGACCCCGGACCGGATTAGGGGAAAAGCCAAGTCTGGGATCGGGACGGTGATGATGCCGCGCCACGTGCATCTCTTTGGCTAAACCGCACACGGAATTAAAAGAACATTTATCTGTGCACGTGATTTCCCACAGGGTTCCGCGGTGATTATTATCTTTACACATCATCTCACAAATAACATATCAAACACATTCTCAAGATTGCGGAAGCGTGTAGCAAATCATAATAATGTTATTCCATCCCATAAACAAGACTGACCTATGATTAACATGACAAGATATCAAAATGAGCAATGATCATAAGCATATTTTCCCAAAGGTAAAGTTAAGTGTATTTACAAAAGATCAGTTGATTAATGCCCCAAAATAACGGTCAACAAAGACCAAACAACCAAATGAAACCCAAAATAAAGTTATCACAAGTTCCCCAAAATGTGTTGTTCTTAAGGCAAGGCCGAATGTCTACATGACATCGTCGGCTTGCCACTCAATCACACGCTAACGGTTCACCGACCGCCTCCTCAGGCTCCTCCTCGATGGCAATAAGCTCGGGACCTGAGTACCAAAATAAATGGATCAGACACGACGGTCTGGCAGGTGGGTGAAAAGATATAACAATAATTCAAAACAATGATGTCTTTAGAAACATAGTAGAACCTGGATAAATAATGAATTTCATAAAAGATAATGCATCATTTGTTAAATAGTAACATGAACGATACAAAACAGTAGAGTTACCAAGGATAAGGAACTGTCAAGATGGCAACCACACAAAGCTACATCCTCTCTCACCGAAGTGAAGAGAGTGCATACCCTTACATGATCATTAACCTCAGTCACACAAGGTGAGGAGCGACAACGATAAATACTATAATATACATATATATATATAATCTGCGGGACCACGGTAGCAAACCGGGTAAAAACCCTGCACATTCCAGACTGCAGCTGACTATCAGGAGGGGAAGGAACCCCAAGTCGGTGGATCAAACCGACGAGGTCGTCCAAGCTCAGTGGTGCCGACTCATAGGTCAAATACGATAAATCAAATCATATGCACAGTAAGAAACGGGGTGCCAAGAGGCACAAAATACACATTCATCTCAAGTCGACATATACAGGTTAGCAAAAGCTAAGCACATCTCTTCTAGTACTCTCGGATAGTCTAGTCATATCATGTGGGTTGAAATCCCAAAATAGGCGTTCGGTTGAAAATCGAACACATATAGTTTCCCAAACCTTTACAGGCTAACAATGGGGTTTCTAGAATTGAATCAGTGTGAATAGGGTCCCGTATGTCGATCATGATGTAATTTTGGTACTCTTTAAGAGTTAGGGACATTCCGGGTCCTTATAAACATTGGTCAATCCAGAAAATCTCATGGAATCTCCATGATGAGGTTTCTCCTTCTTCCAGACTTCATACAATGCTTTACAAGTCCTGAAATAACATTGGGGCTCCAAACAATACCTCCCCACTACAACCCATCACAATTTACCCAAATCTTTCATGGGTTAAAATGCATCATTACAGGTTCGATGTCTTCAAATAAGAAGAGAAGGGATAGAGGTGAATTGGACTTGAGTATGGGCTCGAAATGAATCTGGAGAACAGTTCCACAATTCCCTTTATTTTGCAGTTCATCTCATTTCAGTCCGATCGATCGGACTCATTGGCCGATCGATCGGTCCTTAATCGTTCTCAGTTATTTACAGTCCGATCGATCGGACCTGATGGGCGATCGATCGGTTCTGAAAACACTCTCAGTTATTTACAGTTCGACCGATCGGACCTGATGGGCGATCGATCGGTTCTGAAAACACTCTCAGTTATTTACAGTCCGATCGATCGGACCTGATGGGCGACCGATCGGAAAGCGACGAATCTCAACCCATTTGGTTGAATTCCTCTTTTGTCCAACTCCTATCCATTTCCTTTCTTTCCCCTTCTTCCAAACATAACTTCATGAATATTTGGGCCCTTCCTTGACCTCCTCATCTCATCAAATCATCATTCAAAATCAATAGTACCAAACTATCAAGCATGATAAACCATTAAAACTATTAATGAAGGTAAATCAAGATTTTGCATAAAACATGATAAACACATGAGAATCATTTCATCCACTTGCCTTGGGTCCAATGCAAATCAAATTGAGCTCTAATCACCTCTTAAGCCCACAATCAAACACCTATACAAAAACCCCCAAATCCAACCCTAGAAAACCAAAATCCAAGCAAAACAAAACGAAATCTCCCAATAAACGAAATGGAGCTTCTCTAGGGCTAAGCAAACAAGATTCTAAAACTTTTAGGAAGATCACTTATAAGGAAGTTCTTCAAAAAGCAAGGTGTTGTCCAAAGGAAGCCTTGAAGTGGGCGGCTTTCTTTGAAAATGGTGTCAAGATGAAGCCCTTGAGACGAGGAAGAAGATTGTAGCCTCTAATTTTCCATTAGCACTAGCTTGGTGGAAGATTGAAGATGAAGAAGCAAGTAAAAGGCAAGGGAAAACCCTAGGGCTGGAAATCTCTTCTCCTTTTAGGGTTTTAGCAAAGAATGGGAGGATTAAGAGAAGAGCTCTCCTTATATAGTAAGTGGGGATGGGGCCCACAACTTAAAAGACTCTTCGGGCTCAAAACATGGCTTTCGGGGCTTCAAACGACTTCGACGAAGAAGACAAAGTTGATCGGCAAAATTTCTAGTTTCCAAAAAGTATATATTTTGCACGTTTTGGTGACATTGAAATCGGTGTCCAGATTTTGGATAAAAAGACCATTTTGCCCTCAATTTGTGAAAAGTCGGGTTTAGAGTCCTCGAATGGAAACGATGTCAACATGAAAGTTGTAGGGATTAACAAGATAAGTCTAATGGGGTTAAAAACACAATTTTTGGAAATCATCGGTAAACCCCCAATCTCACACATTTCGTAACAAGAACCCCCAAAGGGTCCCACAAATAAAAAGGCTCTCAAAATTCCCCAAAGCTATCATAAAAACTATTCTAATCCCAAACTTAATAAAAAACCACTAAACACACTTAAAACTAAAACACAACTTAATTAACTCTAATCGAGGTCTCTCGGGTCGGGATCTTACATCCTCCACCCCTTAGGACATTTGGTCCTCCAAATGGAAATTAAAACTCACCTCCGGTAGGAGATGTGGGTACTTCTTCTGAACTTGATCCCGTAATTCCCATGTTGCTTCTTCTGGTCCCTGATTTTCCCAGAGCACTTTGACCCACTTAATAGTCTGAGTTCTCAACTCTTGTTCCTTGGTGTCGATAATCTGCTTAGGCTTCTCCACATAGGTCGCATCTTCTCGGATTTCCAACGGCTCATAACGGAGTATGTGTAGTCTGTCGGGAACGTACTTCTTCAACATAGACACATGGAAAACATTGTGTACGCCGGAAAGTTCAGGTGGTAGGGCTAATCTATAAGCCACATCACCAATCTTACTCACAATGTCATACGGTCCAATGTATCTCCTAGACAATTTGCCCTTCTGTCCAAACCTCAAGGTTCCACGAGTAGGTGACACTTTCAAGAAAACCTTATCTCCTTCTTTGAATTGTAAATCCCTTCTATGAGAGTCTGCATAATTCTTCTGTCTACTCTGAGCCACTTTCAGACGTTCTTGGATCAACTTGATCTTGTCACTTGTCTCACTAACAATGGTCGGTCCATGAAAACTGCGAGTACCAACTTCTTCTCAACAAACAGGTGTCCTACACCTTCTACCATACAAAGCCTCAAAAGGCGCCATACCAATACTCGAGTGGAAACTATTGTTGTAGGCAAACTCACACAACGGTAAGGCTTCATCCCACTGAGTCTTGAAATCTAACACACAAGCTCGGAGCATATCCTCAAGCGTCTGAATTGTCCTTTCTGACTGACCATCAGTCTGTGGGTGATAGGCTGTGCTGAACTGTAATTTCGTACCCATAGACTCATGCAATGTCTTCCAAAATCTCGAGACAAATCTGCTGTCTCTATCGGATGTGATGGAAACTGGCTGTCCATGACGACTGACGATCTCTGTGACAAATTTTGCACGTTTTGGTGTGTAAAGATATTTTGCACGTTTTGGTGACATTGAAATCGGTGTCCAGATTTTGGATAAAAAGACCATTTTGCCCTCAATTTGTGAAAAGTCAGGTTTAGAGTCCTCGAATGGAAACGATGTCAACATGAAAGTTGTAGGGATTAACAAGATAAGTCCAATGGGGTTAAAAACACAATTTTTGGAAATCATCGGTAAACCCCCAATCTCACACATTTCGTAACAAGAACCCCCAAAGGGTCCCACAAATAAAAAGGCTCTCAAAATTCCCCAAAGCTATCATAAAAACTATTCTAATCCCAAACTTAATAAAAAACCACTAAACACACTTAAAACTAAAACACAACTTAATTAACTCTAATCGAGGTCTCTCGGGTCGGGGTCTTACAGTTCGGGTAGTCGTAAGCTGACCGACAAACTCCTGACACGATTCAGGCTTCTGGAATTGGGACCGACAGACTTCAGTTGGACGTCGGTTGACCGAACTTGGCAGTTCGGTTAGCCAACTACTGACCGATGCCTGACCAACAATGCACGGACAGTGCATTTCGAGTCAGATTTCAACATTTTTCTTCCCTTCTTCATTCTCATTTATGAACCACCTGCACTCCCTAAGCCACCATGCTTTCCAAGGGATAAATTAAAACATTTAAACCATTCACATCTCAATCTAAACCTTCAAATCATCAAAAACAATCCCATTCACTAACAAGTCATTGTTAGTTTTGAAGGACCATGAGAAGCACCTTATAAACACTGTCTTTATATTAAGGTTTGCTCTCATAATTCCCTAGCAATAGGCTCTCAATCCTGAGACATTAATGAACTCAAGTTTCTATCTATTCATTTGCTTTGAATCACCAATGAGTGAGGCCAACTGTAGGTCAACACCTCGGTGATTTGGGTACGTGGTAGTAGAGCTGTGGGAACATTCAATGGTCAAGATGGATTTTATCTCTAATATCCCCTTGTGCGAATTAATGGATTTAATCATTGGTAAGTGTACACCCATTCCGATTAAGAGTTAATTGGAAAGGTACCATTGATCATTATAATTAATTGGGGCTCAAGGATAATAAGACATGGATCTAGTTTGGAAGACAGGTCCAATTGATCCATCGATATTGATGGAGGGGCCTACTTGTGGTAATAGGGAAGTTTAGGGTCTTCTATGTAATTTCCTAAGACTGGAGTTCAATTGCATTTATATAGTGGAGTTATTTGCAATTAACTGTGGGCCCAGATTGCACATGAGATGTGGGGTCACGTGTTCCAGTTGGAGCTAGCTTTCTAAGGAATCCATAGTGGTCCCCATGCTAGCCCAATCATCAAACGGATACTAATTCTAGTTGAACTCTAAAAGGAAAGTTACTATTTCTATTTGAAGTGAGAATTCTAATAGTGGTAATAGTATGTTTCTAATTATTAATGGAAGTGAGACTTCTATTGTAATTAAGAAAGGGAAGAATGTTACTAATTAATTTGGAAGTGAGACTTCTATTGTAATTAATAAAGAGAAGAAGGTTACTAATTAATTTGGAAGTGAGACTTCTAATTTAATTAGTAAAGAGTAGATTGCAAAAGCTATAAATAAGGAACCAAAGGGGGCTTGGACGTCCACCCTTGGAATTCAACCCCATCCCCCTTTGTGCAAGAGTTGCACTTCTCTTCTCTCCCTATTCTACTTCCTTTAAGTTCCTAGTTGTCTTCTCTTGAAGATCCCACCCATCTTCTTGAGAAAGAGATTCTGATTCGGGTAATAGCGTGGAAGGCCATTGGGTTTTTGGAGAAACCTATTTGATTCGCGAAAGAGTTCGTCATCAAAGAAAGTAGCAAATTCTCCATTATAACACGACCGAGCTCCAAAGGTATAATCTATTTCCTTGTTTGATATAGATCTTTATTGCATGTTTGTTACTGATTTTCTATCTCCTAGATAGATTATATTACTGATCATGATAGATGAGATAGAGGGTTTGCATCTTGGACACATTGATAGCCTTATGGATAGTTGATCCCTGTATCAAGTGGATCAAAAGTTTTTGAAACCTATCCTAAAGGCCCACCTAATTTCCAACAATTGGTATCAGAGCCTTACCTCATCTCTAATCATGTTAGATCAGTAAACTTGATCTAATCTTTGCATGAGATGTGAAGAGGATAGATCAGGGGCTATATATGGATCAGCTTTGATGGTTTTGCTTGTATAATTAGTGAATCCATGTTTGGACAGTCACAAAAGGGTTTAACAATGATGGAATGATGGTAGGAAGCCATTGGGAGTCTTCAGAAGAGTTCTGGAGATGTTTGGACACGAATTAGAAAAACCCAACCTGCAGATTTCCGTCAGGTCGGTCGACCGAACCCTCTGGTCGGTCGACCGAAGACACTGACACAGAAGATCGCAGTTTCTATTTTTGCTTCGGGGTCGCTGCCCCCTGGGCCCCCGCGAGCTGACCGGGCAGCTCGACCCCCGCCGGGGGACACCTCCGGACCCCCTCTGCGTAGCGCATGAATTATAATAGTGGCAATTTTTGGCATCTTATCATTCCATTGTTGTTCGGTAACCCAGTTTTGTGAGTTGCTTTGCTGGTATGAGATACTAACAAGCAGGTTATCATGTCCTCTCCATATGGCCCACAAGTCTTTTACTTTCTTTTATGGTTGAATGTTTATTTTTGGCAAGTTGTAAAGGGCATCATGGTTTTCTTGGTTTGCCGGTTAAGGGCAAGGCATGGTGAAATTCCCTATGAGCCTTTTTACTTCTATTAATAGATTACCACGTAAGTCTCATCGTAGAGACATAGGAATTTATGTAATTTTCTAAATTTGTAAATTCTGGCGATGTCCGAGACAAAGAAGGAAAGTGCTATTGGACTCCTAATCAAAGAGTTTGAAGATTACCAAAAGAAGTTTGGAGTTTCCCAAAGAGTTTGAGAAATTCTAATTTTGGAAAGTCTAGAAGTCCAAGAAGTCTATTCCGCTTGGGCCATGTGGAGGAGAGGACTAGTTTCTAATTTTAGCGTTTTCTATTTATGGTTGAATGCTTTATTTAGAATGTTTCCAAATCTGATCCAAACATAGCAAGTTACTAAAATTGGTCAAATCAAATTATTTTTGGAATGAGTTTTAATTAGTGTTGATGACTCATGAGATGGACATATTGGTAACACTAATTTTAGAAACTGGACTTTCCTTATAATAACTTGACTTGGAACCAATCTTAGATCATATCATGAGATGATTTGATGTTCATATTTATATGTGGGCCTTAATACCTTAAAAAGGAAATCTTCAATTCTAAAATATTAAGTGGGAGCGGGGCATTTAATTTTAGAAATCCCCATGGTTTTCCACCATAGGTCCATTGTAAGGAAAGTATTAGCCTCGCGCCACCAAGAGTGTGGCCGTTCCTTCGGGGGGCTTTTATTTGTTTGGTTACTAGATATGGATCTCCAATGGATAGTATTGGTGAGATGTGGTGGGGGTTCACTCCCCTAGGAGGAGCTGCCCATGACGGTTGTCATTTAATATTAGTTGGTGGGTCACACTTAACTAAAATAGTGATGTAGTATCCCCTAGGATTTGCATCATGTATTTTAGAAATCAAAGTTAATCGGGAGTCATACATTATTTGGTATGAGATACCTAGATAATAATGAATGATGGGGATCATGGATAATTAGTCTTAATTTTAATTTTGACGAACTTTGATCCGCACCAATCCAAGGACATTCGCACTCCCCTAGGAGGCATGCCCTAAGGGATTGGGATTCCGATGTATTCTAAATTTAGTGGTTATGAGGATTCCCACATAAATTTGGTAGAATACTAAATCTTAATGTCATTCATATTCTTTTATTGAATATATGGTTATGTGCTTTAGTTTATACAGCATGCATTCAAATACTTTCAATCCACTTGCGACCATCCTCAACCAGAACAAGTTGGTGGGATCCAACTACGTGGACTGGAAAAGAAATCTGGATATTGTCCTGACTGCTTTAGGATACAAATATGTCCTTACCACAACCCCCTTGATGAGCCTATGCCAGATGCATCACAGGAATAGAAAGATCTTTATGCTAAGTGGATCAAAGACGATGAGATGGCCAGATGTTACATTCAGGCATCCATGTCTAGTGTTTTGCAACACCAACATCAATCCTTTAAGACTGCATACGATATGATATCGAACTTAAAGAAGATGTTTGCGGAACAGGGCAGGCCTGCTAGGCAGGCAGCTATGAGGGTGCTTTAAGCACCAAGATGGCTGAGGGTACACCAGTACAGGACCACATGCTTAAGATGATGGACTCATTGAATGAGTTGGATATACTGGGTGCCGCGATTGATGCAGAATCGCGGATTGACATAATCCTTGACTCGCTACCAGATTCATTCAACAATTTTAAGGTCAATTATAATATGAACAAAATGAATCTGACTCTAGCTGAGCAACTGAAGGGATCATGAAAACGCCAACTGCCCTGATGACAGAAAAGTCACATGCCAAGTCCAAGCCGAAAGGCAAAGGGCAAAAAGGCAAGAAGAAGTCAGTTCCCAAAGGTCCTAAAGCAGAGAATGGTGCTACGGGTGGTGTGGCAAAGGCTAAGGGTGCAGGTACAAAAGGAAAGTGTTTCCATTGTGGTATGACAGGACATTGGAAGAGGAATTATCCTGATTATTTGTGTAAGAAGAAGACCCCAGGTATGATTGAGTCACTTGTTTCTGAAGTTAGTTTTGCAACTAGTACTTCAAAATCCTGGTGTGTTGACTCCGGTGCAACTAATCACATATGTAACTCATTGCAGGGGTTCAAGGAAACCAGGAGGCTAAGTGATGGGGAAATCATTGTCAACCTAGGATCTGATGCTAAGGCAAGAGCGGTTTCAGTAGGAGTTATTACTTTATGTTTTTCAGATAATAAATTGGTTTTGTCAGACACTCTATATGTACCATCTTTACGACGGAATTTAATTTCAGTTTCTAGTTTGGTGAATAAAAGTTATTCTATTACTTTTGGTACTGAAGTTGTCATAAAGAGGAACGGTACTTTTATTTGTTCTGGCAAGGTAATCAATGGACTTTATCTGTTAACTCCCACAATGTATGAGATACATGATACCGAAACAATTAATAGACCATCATTAAAGAGGAAATCACCTTCATCTAATCCAACAAAACTTTGGCACCTGAGGCTAGGTCATATAAACCTAAACAGGATTGACAGGTTAGTGAAAGATGGTATCTTGCCTTCATTGGTGGTAGAACCAATGCCTGTCTGCGAGTCCTATTTGGAAGGCAAAATGACCAAAAGACCTTTTTCATCTAAGGGCAATAGGGCCAAAGATTTATTGGAATTAGTGCATACTGATGTGTGTGGACCCATAAACGTTAGAGCCAGAGGACGATATGAGCACTTCATCACTTTCACTGATGATTACTCAAGATATGGATACATATACCTTATGCACCGCAAGTCCGAGGCTTTTGAAAAGTTCAAAGAGTTTCGAGCGGAAGCGGAAAAGCAATTAGGTAAAAGTATCAAGACTCTTCGATCAGATCGAGGAGGAGAATATCTTTCTGCTGACTTTATGGGATACTTATCAGAGAATGGGATTCTATCCCAGTTGTCTGCTCCTGGTATGCCTCAATAAAATGGAGTAGCAGAAAGAAGGAATAGAACTCTTTTAGATATGATCAGGTCTATGATAAGTTTCTCAGGACTACCTATATTCTTTTGGGGACATGCCTTGGACACAACTATGTACATACTAAACCACGTACCATCTAAGTCTGTACCTATGACTCCCCGGGAGTTGTGGTATGGGCGAAAGCCTAGTCTACAACATTTACACATTTGGGGTTGTCCAGCACACGTGCTGAAGGTTAAGACGGATAAGTTGGAAATAAGGTCGAAAGTATGCACTTTTATAGGATATCCCAAAGGAACTAAAGGTTGGTTATTCTATAATCCCAGAGAGCAAAAGATGCTTGTCAGCACCAATGCGGTTTTTCTGGAAGAAGATTATATGAATGACCGGAAATTTTTAGAAAAGGTTATCTTGGAAGAAATTCAAGAGCAATCAATTCCAAATCCAAATATAACCGAACTTCAAGAGAATCAGCCCCCTCCTGACCTAGTAGTTACACCAGTGCCTCGTCGTAGTGGGAGAATTATCAGACCCCCTGTGAGGTTCATGCCTTTGGGAGAGTCTTACGAGGCAATCCTGGAAGAGCAAGAACAAGATCCCTGTAACTATGATGAAGCAATCAGCGACATAGACTCGGGACGTTGGCAGGAAGCTATGAAAGCTGAGATGGAGTCGATGTACTCTAATCAGGTCTGGACACTTGTGGACTTGCCTGCCAATATTAAACCTATTGGGTGCAAGTGGGTCCACAAGAGAAAGAGAGGACTGGATGGAAGAGTGGAGACCTTTAAGGCCAGGCTTGTTGCGAAAGGTTATACTCAGAAAGAAGGCATCGATTATGAGGAAACCTTCTCGTCGGTAGCCATGCTCAAGTCCATCTGGATACTCTTATCCATTGCAGCTCATCTTGATTACGAGATTTGGCAAATGGATGTCAAGACGGCGTTTCTCAACGGCCATCTTGAGGAAGACATCTATATGATGCAACCAGACGGTTTTGTAGCTAAATACCAAGCGCAAAGAGTTTGCAAGTTGCGGAAGTCCATTTATGGACTGAAGCAGGCATCTCGGAGTTGGAACATCCATTTTGACGAGGCAATCAAGTCATTTGGTTTTTGTCAAAATCCGAATGAGTCATGTGTGTACATGAAAACTGAAGGAGGCAGGGTAGTTTTTCTGGTATTATATGTCGATGACATCCTACTCCTAGGGAGTGACATAGGACTGTTGTCAACAGTGAAAGTTTGGTTGGCTAAGACTTTTGATATGAAGGACTTGGGAGAAGCAAGCTACATCCTAGGGATTAAACTCCATCGAGACCGGAAAAATAGGATGATAGGATTATCCCAAGCTGCATACAAAGATAAGGTACTGGTACGGTTTGCTATGCAAGATTCCAAGAAGGGTATCACACCTTTCAGGCATGGAATGAACCTTTCCAAGGATCACTGTCCCAAGACACCTGAGGAAAAGGAACAAATGAGAACAATACCATATGCTTCGGCTGTGGGTAGCCTCATGTATGCTATGCTATGTACTAGACCGGATATCTGTCATGCAGTGGGCCTAGTCAGCAGATATCAGTCTAACCCAGGGCCTGATCATTGGACTGTTGTAAAATGTATTCTCAAATACTTGAGAAGGACTAGAGATTACATGTTGATTTATGGCAGTGATGAGTTGATTCCAGTCAGATACACGGATTCTGACTTTATATTAGATAAGGATTCCAGGAAATCAACTTCTGAATATGTGTTTATGCTTGGTGGCGGAGCTATCAGCTGGAGGAGTATTAAACAGGAATGTACCGCTGATTCCACCTCGGAGGCTGAATATGTAGCCGCTTGTGAAGCATCTAAAGAAGCAGTATGGCTCAAAAGATTCCTTCTGGAACTTGGAGTGGTACCTTTTGCGCGACAGCCGCTCACAGTTTACTATGACAGTAGCGGGGCAGTCGCACAGTCCAAGGAACCCAAGAGCCATAAGAGCCAAAAGCATGTACAGAGGAAGTATCACTTGGTCAGAGAGATTGTGCAGAGAGGTGATATTGCTATCACTAAGATAGCCTCTGCAGACAATCTGGCGGATCCCTTTACTAAGCCTTTGACCACCAAAGTCTTTGAGCAGTATGTAGACGGGATGGGCATGAGATGCCACCCAGACTGGCATTGAGCCCAAGTGGGAGATTATTAGTTTTATGGTCTCAATACCAGCATATGATATAATAAATTGATTCATTTCTTTATTAATTAATATATTCATGCTTTCCATTTCATGAGCTGAATGGTGTTTAATTATATACTTGCACATAACCAATACGAATGACATAATGGTTTATGAGATGAACCGGAGTCCATAAGTATACTAGATATAATACATGTGTATGGATGAGATCCACATACGGGAGACACGTATAATAAATCTTATACTTGAATATCTTCACAACCAATGATGAGACTGGACATCTCAAACTGACAAGGTTGCAGCATTTTGATCACTATGAGATAGTGTGATTTGTCTCGATCATCAGAATGAAAGATTCTGGATCATAGTGCTGGTACATTGGATGTATTGAAGGACCATGAGAAGCACCTTATAAACACTGTCTTTATATTAAGGTTTGCTCTCATAATTCCCTAGCAATAGGCTCTCAATCCTAAGACATTAATGAACTCAAGTTTCTATCTATTCATTTGCTTTGAATCACCAATGAGTGAGGCTAACTGTAGGTCAACACCTCGGTGATTTGGGTACGTGGTAGTAGAGCCGTGGGAACATTCAATGGTCAAGATGGAATCTATCTCTAATATCCCCTTGTGCCAATTAATGGATTTAATCATTGGTAAGTGTACACCCATTCCGATTAAGAGTTAATTGGAAAGGTACCATTGATCATTATAATTAATTGGGGCTCAAGGATAATAAGACATGGATCTAGTTTGGAAGACAGGTCCAATTGATCCATGGATATTGATGAAGGGGCCTACTTGTGGTAATAGGGAAGTTTAGGGTCTTCTATGTAATTTCCTAAGACTGGATTTCAATTGCATTTATATTGTGGAGTTATTTGCAATTAACTGTGGGCCCGGATTGCACATGAGATGTGGGGTCGCGTGTTCTAGTTGGAGCCAGCTTTCTAAGGAATCCCTAGTGGTCCCTACGCTAGCCCAATCATCAGACGGATACTAATTCTAGTTGAACTCTAAAAGGAAAGTTACTGTTTCTATTTGAAGTGAGACTTCTAATAGTGGTAATAGTATGTTTCTAATTATTAATGGAAGTGAGACTTCTATTGTAATTAAGAAAGTGAAGAAGGTTACTAATTAATTTAGAAGTGAGACTTCTAATTAAATTAGTAAAGAGTAGTTTGCAAAAGCTATAAATAGGGAACCAAAGGGGGCTTGGACGTCCACCCTTGGAATTCAACCCCATCCCCCTTTGTGCAAGAGTTGCACTTCTCTTCTCTCCCTCTTCTAGTTCCTTTAAGTTCCTAGTTGTCTTCTCTTGAAGATCCCACCCATCTTCTTGAGAAAGAGATTCTGACTCAGGTAATAGCGTGGAAGGCCATTTGGTTTTTGGAGAAACCTATTTGATTTGCGAAAGAGTTCGTCATCAAAGAAAGTAACAAATTCTCCATTATAGCACAACCGAGCTCCAAAGGTATAATCTATTTCCTTATATGATATAGATCTTTGTTGCATGTTTGTTACTGATTTTCTATCTCCTAGATAGATTATATTACTGATCATGATAGATGAGATAGAGGGTTTGCATCTTGGACACATTGATAGCCTTATGGATAGTTGATCCCTGTATCAAGTGGATCAAAAGTTTTTGAAACCTATCCTAAAGGCCCACTTAATTTCCAACAGTCATATCATCAAGTAATATCAGAGAGATAATCTCCTCATTGATCTCATCGAAGAGTATTTATACTTTTCCCTAAATGTTTTTCTGCTTCCGCTCGAAACTCTTTGAACTTTTCAAAAGTCTCGAACTTGCGGTGCATAAGGTATATGTATCCGTATCTTGAGTAATCATCGGTGAAAGTGATGAAGTACTCATAACTTTCTCTCGTTCTAATATTTATGGGTCCATACATATCAGTATACACTAACTCGAATAAATCTTTGGTGCTACTGCCCTTGGATGAAAAGGGTCTTTTGGTCATTTTACCTTCCAGACAGGATGCGTAGAGGGGCGAGTGACTCAATCATACCTTAGGTCATTTCCTTTGACATAAAATCTGGATAATTCCTCTTCCATTGTCCTGTCATACCACAGTGGAAACACTTTCCCTTTGCTCTCCTATCCTTAGCCTTAGTGTCGCGACCCCGGACCGGGTTATGAGCCTAATCCGGGATCCGGCTAATGATGCCGCGCCATGTGCATCTCTTAGATGTCTAATCTGCACATGGAACTAAGAAAACATTTATCCGCGCACGCGATTTCCCACAGGGTTCCGTGGTGAGGATTACACATCCCATCCATTTACATATAAACATATCAAACATACATTTGAGATTTGTGGAAGCGCGTAGTAAATCATATTAGTACCATTCCATTCCATAGACAAGACAGATTTATAATTGATATGACAAGATATCAGAATGAGCAATGATCATTAGCATATTTTTCAAAAGTAAATATTAAAGTTTATACAAAAGATCAGTTAGTTTAATTGCCCCAAAAGTAATGGTCAACAGAGACCAATACGACCAAATGAATAAACCCAAAGGATGTCGTTCTCAAAGCTAGATCAGATATCTACATGACATCGTTCGCTTGCCACTCGATTACTCGTTGCGGTTCATCAACCACCTCCTCAGGCTCCTCCTCAATGGCAAGGGGTTCGGGACCTGAGTACCGAAATAAATGGGTCAAACACGACGGTTTGGCATGTGGGTGAAAAGATATAACAATAACTTAAAACACTGATATCTTCATAAATAATGGATTTCATAAAAGAAGAATACATCATTTATAAAAGATACATATGCCGTAAAAACATGTAAGGTAACAATGATTCTGGAATTAGCAAGATGGCAACCACACGAAGCTAAATCCTCTCTCACTAAAGTGATGAGTGCACATCGGGACATTGACCTCAGTCACACAAGGTGAGGAGAGTCAACGATTAAATATAAATACATATAATACTATACGGGACCACGGTAGTGAACCGGGTATATCGGGGCCAGGCGGGATCCATGTTGCAGCTGGTATAACAGAATGGGGATCTCCAAATCGGTGGATCAAACCGATAAGGTTATCCAAGCTTAGTGGTGCCGGCTCATATGTCACAAGGGAAAAATCAAAATAAATAAATAAATATAACAGAATGGGGTACCCATAGGCACAAAACACATTAGTATCGGGACTGGCATAAATGGACTAGCAATATGCTAAAACAACACTTTCAATACTCTCAGGGCAAGTATAGTCACATAACGTGGATTTGGAATCAAAGAGTAAAAGTTTGGTTAGAATCGAATACGAGTGGGTTCTCATGCATTTCCGGGCTAAACGTTGAGGTTTCAAGATTTGGATCAGTGTGAATAGGGTCCCGTATGTCGGTCATGATATAAACTGGTACTCTTTAAGAATTAGGGACATTTCGGATCCTTATACACATTGACAAGTCTAGAAATCCTCAATGAATCTGCATAATGGAATTTCTCCTTCCTTGGGACTTCATACGATGTCCTACAATTCCTTACATTGCATTGGGGCTCCAAACAGTACCTCCCCAAGCCTAAAGACAATGTTTCAAGTCTGCAAGTATTGATCCAGGCATGATAGGCAGTTCGCTCGAGCGGATTGGAAAGTTCGCTCGGACGAACTGCTCTCTGTTTTGGGGTTCAATCGAGCGGACCTACTCGGATTAGGTTGGCTCGAGCGATCAGAAGGTTGGCTCGAGCCAACAAGGTTCTGTGACGGGTTCGCTCGAGCGATGTGCCAAGGTCGCTCGAGCGAACTGTCCAGAAACCTGTTTTCCGTGTACAGTTCAGCTCTTATTCTTCTCCTCCTTTCATACACTTTTGAGCACCCATTAATCATATATTTGAGGGTCTCTAAAACTTCAATAAACCTCTATTCAATCCATCATTCAAACCTCCAACAACCACTCCACCAAAACATTAACTTCCCAATCACCTCCACTTCTTTCAATGCAAGGCAAACTCCATTAATGAAAATTCATAAACGATCATAGATGATCTTTTAACAAGACAATAATGCATATTTTCAAGAAAACAATTAATGGAGATTAACCTATCAATATGCATATTTCCAAAACCATTAAGACTCATAAAGACGAAATAGGTGAAAGCAATTAATAAGAGTTCTAATTTTATAAGTAAGAAATCATGAAATCAACCCATTCATCCACTTGCCTGGGGTCCAATGCTAGCAAATCAAGCCACTAATAACCTCTCCAAGCTAAAACACCAAATCTATACAAAACCCCCAAATACAACCCTAAATATCAAAAACCAAATCAAAAGAGAGAGAAAACTTCCAATAAAGAAAATGGAGAGTCCCAAGGGCTAAACAAATGTAAATCTAGGAGATGGAAGCAAAAGCTTACTTGCAAGGTTTCAAATAGGTAAGGAGGGCTCAAAAGAGACTCTAATGGTGATGAATGCCTTCACAACTGGTACCGATAGGAAGTTCTTGAGGTGAGAAAGGTGATCATGGAGTCCATTCCTTGATTGACAAGAGTTTAGTGGTGATTGATGAGGAAGAGAGCAAGAGGGACAAGGGAGAAAACCCTAGGGTTGGAACTTCTTCTTATTCAATGGTTTTAGCAAGAAAGAGGAAATGGAGAAGATGGTTCTTCTTATATAGCAAATGCAAGTGGGTCCCACAACTTAAAGAGGTTGTTAGGCTAAAAGCATGGTTTTCAGGGTCTCAACTGATTTCGACGAAGAAGGCAAAGTTGATCAGTGAAATTTCTAGTTTCCAAAAAGTATACGTTTCACGGGTTTTGGCGACATTGAAATTAATGTCTAGATTTTGGGTAAAAAGACCATTTTTCCCTCAAATTGAAAAAGTCAAGTTTAGGGTTCTCGGATGGGAATGATGTCAACATGAAAGTTGTAGGGATTAGCAAGATAAGTCAAATGGGATTAAAACATAATTTTTAGGAAATCATGAATGAACCCCCAAGCTCACGTAAATCCGTAACAAGAACCCCCAAAGGGTCCCACAAAACAAGAAGGCTCTCAAAATTTCCCAAAGCTATTACCAAGGCTATTTTAATCCCAAACTTAACCAAAAACCACTAAACACACTTAAAGCTAAAACATAACTTAATTAGCACTAATTGAGATCTCTCGGGTCGGGGTCTTACACTTGGCCACACCACCAGTAGAACCATTCTCCCCCGTAGGATCCTTGGGGACTGATTTCTTCTTGCCTTTCCGGCCTTTGCCTTACGGCTTGGACCTGGCAAATGACTTTTCTGTCATCAGGGTTTTAATCTTCATGATTTCCTCAGTTGCAACTAGCTGGCTCGACAACTCAGCTAAGGTCAGATTCATATTATTCATAATATAATTATTCTTGAAATGGCTGAATGAATCCGGTAGTGACTGAAAAATCATGTCGACCTATGATTCTGCATCAATCGTAGCTCCCAGTACTTCTAACTCATGCAATGAGTTTATCATGATCAGCATATGGTCCTATATTAGGGTTCCCTGAGCCATCTTAGCGATTATAAGCACTTTCATGGCATCCCTCCTAGCAGGCCTGATCCGGTCCACAAACATCTCCTTTAAGTTCGATATTATATCGGATGCAGTCTTATAGGATTGATGTTGGTGTTGTAAAACACTAGACATGGATGCCTGCATATAGCACCCGGCCATCTCATCATCTAAGATCCAGTTGGTGTAAAGGTCTATCTGGTCCTGCGGTGCATCTGGCTCAGGCTCTTCAGGGCAGGGTGTGGTAAGGACATATTTGCATCCTGAAGATGTCAGGATTAAATCCAGGTTCCTTTTCCAGTCAACATAGTTGGATCCTTCCAATTTATTCTTGTTGAGGATGGTCACAAGTGGATTGAAAGTATTTGAATTCATGCCGAATTAAACTGTAGCGCATAACCATACATTCAATAAAAGAATACAAATGACATTAGGGTATAGTATTCTACTAAATTCATGTGGGAATCCTCATAATCACTAAATTTAGAATACATCAGAATCCCAATCCCCTAGGGCATGCCTCCTTAGTGAGTGCAAATGCCACATAGATTGGTACTGATCAAAGTTGGTCAAAATTAGGATTAAGACTAACTATCCATGATCCCTATCATTCATTATTATCTAGGTATCTCATACCAAATAATGTATGACTCCCGATTAGCTTTGGTTTCTAAAATACATGAGGGAAATCCTTGGGGATACTACATCACTATTTTAGTTAGGTGTGACCCACCAATTAATATTACATGACAACCGTGTTGGGCAGCTCCTCCTTGGGGAGTGAACCCCCACCACGTCTCACCAATACTATCCATAGGAAACCCATATCTAGTAACTAGACAAATAAAAGCCCACCGTGGGAAACGGCCATTCTCTTGATGGAGCGAGGCTAATACTTTCCTTACAATAGACCTATGGTGGAAAGCCATGGGGATTTCTCAATTTAAATGCCCCGCTCCCACTTAATATTTTAGAATTGAGGATTTTCTTTTAAGGTATTAGAGCCACATATATATATATATGAACATCAAATCATCTCATAATATGATCAAAGATTGGTTCCAAGTCAAGTTATTTTAAGGAAAGTCCAGTTTCTTAAATTAATGTTACCAATGTGTCCATCTCATGGGTCATCAACACTAATTAGAACTCTTTCCAAAAATTAATTTGATTTGACCAATTTTAGTAACTTGCTATGTTTGGATTAGATTTGGAAACATTCTATAAAAGCATTCATCCATAAATAGAAAATGCCAAAATGAGAAACTAATCCTCTCCTCCACATGGCCCAATAGGAATAGACTTCTTGGACTTCTAGACTTTCCAACACTTTGGAATTTCTCAAACTCTTTGGGTAACTCCAAAACACTTTTGGTAATCTTCAAACACTTTGATTAGGAGTCCAACTTCACTTTCCTTCTTCGTCTCGGACATTGCCAGAATTTATAAATTTAAAAGATTCCATAAATTCCTATGCCTCGACGATGAGACTTACATGGTAATCTATTAACGAAAATAAAAAGGCTCATAGGGAATTTCACCATGCCTTGCCCTAAAACGGGAAACTAAGGAAACCATGATGCCCTTTAAAAATTACCAAAAATAAATCATCAACCTTAAAAGAAAGTAATAAGACTTGTCGGCCATATGGAGAGGACAAGATAACCTGCATGTTAGTATCTCACACAACCACACAAAATACACAAATAGGCAGCCAAACAATGCTGGAGAAATAGGAAACCAAAAAGGATCCAAAACTTGAAAAATCTAAAATTCTATACTCTGTCCCTGTGTACCCGGTCGACCGGCCAGAGGGCTTGGTCGACCGGCCCAACAGGCTCCCGATCGACCGAGCACGGGGCCAGGTTGACTGACTTGACGAAGGTAGATTTTTGGGTTTTTGCAATTCGCGTCCAAACACCTCCAAAACACTTTTGAAGGCTCCCAATGGCTTCTTACCATCATTCCATCATTATTAAACCCCTTTGTGACTATCCAAACATAGATCTACTAATTATCCAAGCAAATCCATCAAAACAGATCCGTTCATAGCCCTCGCTCTATCCTCTTCGCAAGTTTATTGATCAAACATGATTATAGATGAGGTAAGGCTCCGATACCAATTGTTGGAAAAAGTGGGCCTCTAGGATAGGTTTCAAAAACTTTTGATCAACTTGATGCAGTGATCAACTATCCAGAAGGCTACAAAATCCAATCCAGGATGCAAACCTTCAATCTCAGCCATCATGACCAGTAAATAAATCTATCTAGAAGATAAAAATAGCAACTAACAAGCATCCATAATATCTACAACATACAAGGAAGTATATTATACCTTTGGAGCTCGGTTGTGCTCTAACGGAAATTTTCATCTTTCTTTGATGATGAAACTCTTTCACTAATCAAATAGGAATTTCCAAGAACTTTTGATCTTCCACGCTATGACCCGTATTAGATTCTTTTTTTCTAAAAAAGATGGTAGGATCTCCAAGAGAAAACTATTGGGAACTTTAATGGAAACTAGAATAGAACTAGAAGAGGGAGGAGAAGAAAAAACATGCAACAATTGCACTTGGGGAGGTATTGGGCGTGCAACACTTGCACTTGCATATGGCTGGGCGTGAATCCCAATGTGGGAACTGGCATTAGGCGTGCAACACCTCCTCTCCTCCTTTTATAGCTTAAAGCAACCTCCACTTACTAATTTCCATTAGAAGTCTTACTTCGATAAGAATTAGCAACCTTCTCTTCTTTCTAATTAAAATAGAAGTCTTACTTCCATTAATTAATTACTAACTTACTATTATCACTATTAGAAGTCTCACTTCAAATAGAAATAGTAACTTTCCTTTTAGAGTTCAACTAGAATTAGAAACTTTCTAATAATCGCGCTAGCGTGGGGCACCACCAGGGATTCCTTAGAAAGCTGGCTCCAACTGGGACACGCGACCCCACATCTCATGTGCAATCCGGGCCCACATTTAATTGTAAATAACTCCACTATATAAATGCAATTGAACTCCAGTCTTAAGAATATTACATAGAAGATCCTAAACTTCCCTATTACTACAAGTAGGCCCCTCCATCAATATCCATGGATCAATTGAACCTGTCTTCCAAAATAGATCCACATCCTATTATCCTTGAGCCACAATTAATTATAATGATCATAGATGCCTTTCCAATTAACTCTTAATCGAAATGGGTGCACACTTACTAATGATAAATCCATTAATTGGCATAAGAGGATATTAAAGATAGATTCCATCTTGACCATTGAATGTTCTCACAGCTCTACTACCACATACCCAAATCACCAAGGTGTTGACCTACAGTTGGCCTCACTCATTGGTGACTCAAAACAAATGAATAGATAGAAACTTGAGTTCATTAATATCTCAGGATTGAGAGCCTATTGCTAGGGAATTATGAGAGCAGACCTTAAAGAAGTAAAGACAATGTTCATAAGGTGCTTCTCATGGTCCTTTATTACATCCAGTGTACCAGCACTATGATCCTGAATCTTACATTCTGATGATCGAGACAAATCACACTATCTCATAGTGGTTAGAGTGCTGCAATCTTGTCAGATGAGATGTCCAGTCATCATCACTGGTTGTGAAGATATTTAAGTATAAAATTTGTTATACATGTCTCCTGTATGTGGACCTCATCCATACACATGTATTACATCTAGTATACTTATGGACTCCGGTTCATCTCATGAACCATCATGTCATTCGTATTGGTTATGTGCGAGTAAATAATAAAACACCATTCATTTGATGAAAGGAAAGCGTGAATATATTGATAAATAAAGAAATTAATCAATTTATTATATCATCTACTGGATTGAGTCCATAAAACTAACAGTTATTGCATCAGCGTTTCAAGGATTAAAAGGACATTACACAACATTGGCTTTTGTAGTTCTTTCCCTACTTTAGTACTTAGCATTCAGGCTTAAAAAGGTGTTCCACAACAACAACATTTGAATTTCTCTTAATTAATCATGAGCTTTGAGAATATAGGAAGGTTACACTCTAATATCATTTTGAAAGTCTCGACAAAAAGAGTTTCCATTGAAATAAGATGTTGGTTCCTATATCGTCTGCATTAAGGCCTAAAATGGATTATGGATATGATGATGAACATTTCTTTGGATGCAAGTTGGAACATGACATCATAATAGGCTTGAGAAGAAATCCTATGCAATAAGCATTGCGACACTACATAGAGCATTGCGACACTACATAGAGCATTGCCTAAACAAATCCTTTTAACCAATGTGTCGGATCTAGCCAACCCCTTTAACAGGGTGCTCTCTTTCGAAGGATCCCTTTCTGGATATTTGATAAAAACTACCTGAAATTCTTCAAAATCTTTTCTTCTAGTATTCAATTCCAAAGAATCACAAAGGGTTAAATCAAATAGTTTAGAACTTTCCTTGGAGTTAGGAAAGAATAAACTCAAGGATTATCTTGAGAGTTTGCCTTTTCTCTTAGGTCGTGTTTGGCAACCAAATCTTTGGAGAAGAGACTTTTGCCTTTAACAAAGCTGTGAGAACCCATGTTTAGCAAATATAAAACCCCAAGGAATCCTACCAATAGAAATCCTCATTTTTGAGATTTTTCAGGTCTAACCTTCCCCCAAAGGATTTGAATATCATTTTTGTGAGTTTGCTTATCAAAATCATTGCTTATCAAAATCATTGCTTATCAAAATCAATTGTTCTGAGCTATTTGCATAATACGTACTGATATCAATGTGAAATCCTCAACAAGGAATATTTATTTCGGATGTAATGAGGAGTCCTTGTTCTAGCGGCGGTGAGGAATCTTCAAATCAATCAGTTCCTCATAGATACCTCACTTGTTACCAAATGTGCTCTTCGAGATTGTCCAATGAAAACACTATTTAAGCGTTAAGCTTTACAAGAGTTTAGTGCTAAACTATAACTAGAAAGTAAAATCAAGATTTGAGAAATTTTGAGATCTTTCCTAAACTTTCAAATCTTTTGACGTTACATGTCTCCTTTGATGCCTTAACATTTCTAAGCTAAGAAAGGAAATTCAACAAAGTATCATTTAGATTTCTCCCCATCAAATGGGTAGATTAGAGAATCTGAGAATATTTTCTAATACCTTAGAAATTCTACACTAGGATATGCTCTCCTAACTACAACATTTGAACTTCACCTCATCAAAGAGTTTTAAGAATTATGGAAGATTATACTCTTATCAAAGAGTTTTAAGAATTATGGAAGATTATACTCTTACTTTTTTGGCTTCCTAACATGAAGACCATCAGTCGAAATGGCCAACGGTGGGATCAATGTGCCCCACCTACATGACAATTTCGCTAAATACAAATATCATTGGGTAATGACAAAAATTAGATTTTCACTAATATATTCAAAATAGTGGCATTTGTAATCACCCCTTTCAATCGGAAGTAATGAGGATTTGGGAGGACTATACTCTAATAACTTTGTATTTACAGGCTAACAAAGACATGTCATATTAATGGCATTTGTAGCTCCCATTAAATGGGGATTTTGATAATACTTCGATAACATTTCCTTCTTTTTTTTAAAAAAGTCAGAGTTTCACAATAACAACGTTTGGATTTTGCCTCGCCCTATGGAGAGTTTTGAGAATATGGGAAGTTATATGCTTTTTCGGAATTCCCAAAAATAGAGTTACCACTGAAATTCCAAGCCTAATTTATATGGTGAGATCAATGGGCCCTACCCACACAACTTGTATGCTATATTCAAATGTAATGAGTGTAACAATATAAGTATATTGTTGCACAAGCATTTCCATGCAAAAATAGATATAAAACAAGATCGGTATTTGTAGTTTTACACGTCAAATGGGAGTTCAAAGAATGTACATGTATAATATCTTATACCTTTTTGTAATTCCCAACATGAAGAACTTCCATCAAAAGCCAACCCATCTTTTATATAGGAGGACCCATAGGCCCTGCATACTTGACACATATACTATATTTCTATTTTGTTAATGTGCCGATAGAAGTATATTCCACAGGAAAAGTGGCCGCTGGACTTTTTACACATTTTTCTTCTCTTGGACATCCTGTCATGAAATTATAAGCCTTTATGCTGATTGAATGCTCATTGTACAGAACCCAAGACTCTAAACAGTACCAAATTGAGAATTGAGAAATGGTGACATGAATTAAATATGTCAAAAGTAATATGGCCAATAAGACTCTTCCTTGTGAAGTTGTCTCTCTTCATAAATCCGTAATGTTCAATCTAAAGTCAGTTTCCTTCGGTCGGTAGCGAGCATTTACTTCCCTACTTATGGCCTATGAAACTTGATGAAATCCTAATTAATCAGTTCATTGGTGTATGTGGGTCAAAATCCAAATACATCACCATGAATATGATTGGATCAAATCATTTTCTCACCCTTTTTGGGGGCTATGTTTACTGTACCGAAGTGCTGCCCGTTTATCGGTAGCACGTGCATAAAAACATAGAAATGGAAGATGAAATAGATTGATATAGGATTGAGCAAATAAATATGCTCTCCTATCATTCATTCATTATTAATCTTTTTTGCTTATGTTGCAGATCAATCATGAATTCTCTTGTCATCACTTTCGATAAGACTAAGGAACGCTTGTATAATGTTTCCATCCAAGAAAGCAAGACTCCCAGGGGGTAGAAAAGAGCCATCCTGATAATGAACTCCCAGGTCGAGTATCTATCTTCCTACGGATGACTCCGGCCACTCCTACCATCAAAGCCTCTCCTGTATTGGCGAAGCCCTCTAAAAGGGCATGCTATGCAGTCCATGGGTGTCAAAATACGCCCAGAATCCTTTTGGTATTCATCTCAAAGAACATCGGGATTTGGAAAAGACTACTCCAGCTCGCCTTCGCATCACTAAAGAAACAAAAGGGGCAAGGAGGGTGCAAGACATGGAGAAAACCCCAGCAAATGGCAAAGTCAAAACCTACAAAGGTAAAGACTTGCGCCAAATACTTGGAAATAAGAAACTACAAAAAAAGAGACGATCCCAGGCTGCACAACATGGTCTCCTAGACCACGAAAATTCAAGAAGATAGCTTGCCAGGATCCAGCCTTGGCATCAATTGAAGAGAATACCTTCTATCCCCTTACTCAGAAAGAAGGGAGGAGGTACGGAAGGCGATGTCTCGCTTTAGTCATAGTAGGGCGTACACTTTTCCCTCCAAAGGTGCATACAAAACACCTGAAGAAGAAACAACCGCATTTCTCTATCAATGATGCTGCAGAACTTGCACAATTTAAAGACCTTCTGAAAAAGAAGGAGAAAAATGAGGTAAATATCCTCACATTGCCAGTTCATCATCCAAAAGGGTTGAACCCCATCATCAATCGTTCCGTCCCCATGATAGTATAGAGGAATGACAAAAAGAAGAGTTGTGGCCAAAGAAGAATTACTCTACAATGGATAATGAATGAAGACGACCCTGATGTTGCTGTGGTTTGCATGACTAGAACTAGACGCAATAAGCATTTTGCTAAAATCTTTGCTCGTAGTTCAAACGCTATTGAAGGTGAGGAATCAAATAATACCTCTGAGGGTCATGAAACTCTGGTTACGGATGAGGAAACACCTTCGATCAATAAGAACACAGGGGGCATGGATTCCCTAGTAGTCTGGCTCATTGATGATGTTCCATTAACCACTCGAGATCTCAAGGGTAGCTTCTTGCCCCTCACTGGACTAGGTAAATACTCCGTCTTCATGGCTGGAGAAACTAGTGCTCCAGTAAATGCTGAAGGCGAAAATCCGGTTGAAAATATGTAGGATTTGGTTACACAGCGAAATGACAGGATTAACCAAATTGCTACTCAGCTGCAATTTCCCATAGATTGGGTGACTAGTCCAAGTGATCATCCACCGACAACTCCATCTTCTTCAAATAGAAAGGGGCCGCATACATCTGGGGCGAAAATATATCAGATCACTGCGCAAATGCAACAACTTTCACAAAGGCTGTCCAAGCGAAGTGGTCAACCCTCAGATAGCGGCCACCAAACAGATCTAGAGAAACCTTTGACTTTCAAAGATGTAGCGAATATGCTGACTAAAACCATAGGTGAGGGGAGACTCAGGAAGAAAGGGATCATGGCAAAATATCCACCTGAAATGGATTTGATCCCCTATCATCCTAAGTATAAACCCCCGACCTTCCAGCCTTATATGGGTAAAAGCTCTGCTTATCAGCATATAGTCCACTTCAAGTCCCAACTTGGGGGCATGCCTGATGTGCATGCCTTGAAAATCAGATCATTCATAGGCACTCTGAGAGGAACTGCTTTTGATTGGTACAAACAATTGCCTGAGAATTCCCTCACCTCATGGGTGATTATTGAAGAAAAATTCTTACTGCACTTCCAAGAAGAAGACCAGCCAATCAGCCTAAACTCACTCACTCAATCCAAACAAGGAGAAAATGAACCTGTTAAAGACTTCATAAATAGGTGGAGAGCACTGGCTTACAGATTTAACGAGCCCATCTCATAAAAGTCGACAGTAGATATATGTAAGGCTAATCTCAAGCCCGAGATTAAGCAGATGGTAATCAATGTTAAGACTAATTCCATGTCTAAACTACTAGAATCAGCCATTGATGCAGAAGACTGTTGTAAGGAACTTGATAAGAAGAACAAGTCCCAAAGAGTTCATACTTCCACACCTTCTGCACCCGAAGGAAAGAAAAAAAGAAGAAGTCTTTTTAATACTCAAACTTTGAAGGCTCCCCGAAAGGCGCAAGATCCTAAGGATGAAGCCGCCAGGAAGGAGGACTACGAAAGGAGGAAAGATGCCAATTACTCCTTTGATGAAAATATTGAAGACATTTTCAAGACTCTACTGGAGCATGGAAAGTTAGAACTCCCTTCCTCGAAAAGACCCAGTCAGGAAGAAAAAAAAATGATCCAAACTACTGCCCCTATCACCGAATGATTTCTCATCCTTTGAAAGAATGTTTCATCTTGAAGGAGAGATTACAAGATATGTTGGCTAAAGGAGTTATAAAGCTCCATTAGCAATGTGATACTGCGTCCGTCAACATGGTGGCATTCAGATCATTTGAACCTACCAACATCGGGCCTATCATATAAAAAACGGTGGAGTTTCGACTAATTAATAAAGTCGAATATAGCGATGAACTCGTCTCGGTCAGCACAGCATCTGGAGAGGTGATACAGGTGCATCCTGATCTTATAAGTGATGACGGATGGAAGACAGTGGAGCCAAGATCTATTTTTGAAAAAGGAAGAAAGTGAAAAGATCAATTCACAACTCCCGTTGAATAGTTAAGGCACAGCCTATAAAAGAAACAAAGGAGGAAACTAAGCCTGCACCAAGGAAAAAGGCACCAGCATAATCTTCTGAACTAATGAGAAGACCCATTACTTTGGCGGACTTCCTCCTCCCTCTCACCGAAGAAGAAGATAAGTTGCAGATTTCAAATTGCAACCGAATCTCCAAATTGAAACGCTCTCCACCTTCACATTCGGAGGACTCAGAAGATGAATAGATCCCCCCTACAATGCTGCCACCCATGGATGATGACCACCAGGACAATGGTTCGGAGTTTGATCCTGATGAAGAAGATTACCTTTCAAATGAGGTATTGAATGAAAATGACTTTATCACTGATCCCTTCTTCTATCAAGAGAACACTCCAGAAATAGAAGTTCCAATCTATAATCCAAGACTCCCTGAACCTAGTGACTGGCTTGTAAGGTCCGTGACCTTACTGGGTCAATTGGGCCTAATATCAAGCCTTGACCAGTTCAATTTGCTATTATTTTAATTAAAAGTGTATTTTAGATATTTAAGTGGGTTTAGATCATGAGCGAGTTTCTTTTAGCATTAGAATAGTGTCTGCGAAGTTTCGTGCGATTCAGAGTTCGTTTGATCATAGCAGGGGGTAATTTACAATTTAAGAAAAATTAAGTTTTTTTCCAAAATATTCCAAATGCCGTGATTTTTAGGTTCGTTGGAAAGATTTTGTCGCGCTGATCATTTTTGTCTCTTGACTCGTCGCGATCCGACGATCAGAAACCTTTCAAGTGGTCCATTCTTCACCGGACCCACTAAAATGGGCAAATTAGTCTTTTCCTCTCTCTCTCCTTCTTAAAGAGTCTAATCCTAATTTCGTTCATTACCTCTGCAACTGAATGAGAGCAGCAGCCCCTTTCTTCTTCCTCTTCCTTTCTCAAGCCAGAATTCTACCCTAGAAGATCCTACTTGAAGATCCGATCCGCTAGACTTCTTCCTCTCGATCTTCTCTTTCTTCCGGTATTAATCTGGTAAGATTTCCAGTAACTTCATATTTCCAATCATCTTCCTCTTGGTTTAGATTAGGTTCAATCTTGATGTTTTTCCTTTCTTTCTTCTCCTTTGCGTTCTAGGTTGTGTTTGTTCGGGTTAGATTGTGGATTTGAGGGTAGAAAGGCTTCTCCTCGAATTTTACCCAATTCCAATCTTCTTCTCGGTTGAGGCAAGTAGATCTGCATTGCATTTTAAACATGTATGTTTTTTTTCATTTGATTAGTTATGATTCTGATAGATTTCCCCTCTAATTCCAAGCATGTTTTAATATTGATTTGTGGATTCATATGCTAGGTTAGGTTTTTTGGGATTTGGGTTGATAATTTATAAATTGGTAGTACCAGGTTGTTTCAAATTGTTAGAAATGATGAAATGGATTGTTGGGAGAGCAGAAGGCTCAATTTCGTGCAGGTTATCGTGCTTGTGAAGGCTAGTGGAAGAAATAGGGTAATTTCAGACGTTTGAGGAGGGTTTCTGCCTCCCGGCATCCGGTTCGGGCGTCCGGACGCCAGAAGGCAGAAGCGCAGGGCGCCCATACAACTTTCGGGCGTCCGGACGCCGAAACCTGTAGGGACTAAAACGGACTATTTTGGAATGCCCATCAATTCATTATTATTGAAGCTTTTACCCATCCCTACATGTGATTTAACCAAGCTTCCACACCCCTATTCAGATTTCTCATGAACTCCATACATACCATCTGCTATATTGCATATATATACCATCTGCTATATTGCATATATAAGTATATGCATTTATGAGTAATGGAGGTGGACACAAGAAGAGCTGAGGCCCTAATCAATTACTGGTCAATTTCCTCTCTCTGTTTTTCACAGTTGAATAAGGCCACCACATAATGTGATCTCAAGCATACACCAACACAGTAATCCCCACCATCCACTACTGCTCATCTGGCACTATGCAAGATGATCTGAACTGTCTAGGTCATAAGCTCCATCATAGAAGGACCATAACCTGAAAACTGCACTAGTTAAAATGACCTTAAAAATTCACTGATCAGTGAACTTCTACCCATATAATAACATTTTTTGTTTAAAAATTTCCAGTATCAATCACTAATGTGGGTCACTAGTTTGATGGTTCGGACCATCTGTCACGCCCCCGGACCGAGGGCCCGTTAAACAAGACGTTTTAATCCGGGGTCGTGGCACGACGGGCCGGACAATACTGCCCGCACACGCTAGTTTCCCACAGGTTTCCAAGGTAAGGATCCCCGAAATCCAATCCAACAGTAATTAATAAGAATCACATTCATACGAATAACTTACGCGGAAGCATTGTAGCAAACATAAAAGTCTCTCACATATGGGTATAAGATGAGAACGCACAAGACTAGCATAAAAAAGAGAAACATTCTATAGATGGGCCCCAAAGTTGGTTTAAAGTTAATACAAAAGTAAAGTTAGCCAATAATTACAATTTTTCTCCCAAAAGAATAAGCCAACAATGGCTACAACAAAAACCCAAAAAGAATAGTATCTATTCCCCAAAATGTGATCGCAGCTCCAAAAACAACCAGACGTCTAAACGACATCATCGGGCTGCCACTCACCCTCCATAAGGACTATAGGTTCCGCCTCGAAGTGCGCCTCAACCGCGAGGGGCTCGACATCTGGCACCAAGCAAACAGGGTCAGACACGACGGTCTGGCAAGCAAATATAACAAATAACAGGATGATAGAAAAGTAAAACATTAAATACATGAGAGCCACAATTAAATCCTGAATAATAGAAATGACGAACTAAAAGATAGACATTTTAATTGTTTACAAATCCAATGCTATGATAAGTGAAATAAACAAGAACCATAAGATAAAACATCAAATATATAAAACATTTGCAGACCACGTATAGCTAAATTCTCCTGTTACCGAAGTAACTGGAGCAGACAAAACCGTAGCCACTACTCGTGGGACCGGAACGAACATAGTCGTTAACAAACAGAACCGTAGCCACTACACGTGGGACCGGATATAAACCATTGCCATGGTCGGTACAGACAGAATCCAAACTGCAGTTGGCGAACAAATTAAAGATTCCAAGCCGGATGATCAGTCCGACAAGGTAACCTAAGCTTAGTGGTGCCATTAGAGTAAAAGTTCGAAACCTCGAAGTAATGCAAATCCGTTCATAAAATACATTTCCAAAATCGATAAGAAAACTACTCCGAACAAATACATATCGAAGAATCCGAGCAAAATAGGTGAGTAGTCTTATCAATATCTAAAAGATGTGGTAAATCACCTAAAAGCATTCAAATAGATTTAAAAAGAATCCGGACAAAAGTCTTTTTACATGGAATGAATGTATGATGATTCGACAGTCTAATGCGGGTCATCTTGATATACATTTAACCCCTTTATTGTCATTAATAGAAAGAAATTTGGTGCCACAGAAGATCCCTGACAATCACAAGGGATGAAGTGTACATTTAGACTTGAAGGGTTCCCAAATGGTTTTGATCATAAGTCAGACCACTTTACATAATGGTTCCAAGATAGTAAATGGGCTGAATGGGCTTCAATATATAAATAGAAAGAAATTAGGCTGAATTGGGCTCGAATACGGGCTTGAAGTGGACCTGAAAATATATCCAATGAGTCCCCATTAAAAACTGTTTTAAACCTTTTTGAATCAGGCCCACAACTGGCCTTAACCCAAGCTCAAAACAGTCCACTAACTTGGCCCAAAACAGTCCTTGAAATGGCCCAAAAACTGATCTTGAAACAGTCCCAAAGAAGCCTAAAAAACAGGCCCAAAGAAGCCTTGAAATGGGCCCAGCAATCAGACCTGAACAGGCCCCCCGGCTGGGCTGGGCTCGCTCGAGCGACCCAAGGTCCCCTCGAGCGAAGCCCAGACAGAGCCTGGGTCACTCGAGCGGCCTAGTGGGTCGCTCGAGCGAGGACCAGGCAGAACCTGGTCCGCTTGAGCGGCATACTGGGTCGCTCGAGCGGACTGGGCTCTGTCCAGTCCGGCTCGGCTGGGTGTTTCTCCCCCTTTTTCCATCTTTTTTGCTCATTTTTGTTTCCTTTTCTTTCATACACATTTTCACCATTATTTGGGCCCTTTCTTGACCTCCTCAAATCATCAAATCATCATTCATAATCAATCCAATTAATCTTATAAACACTTTTAAAATCAAAGCTTTTTCCTCCATTCTTTGAGCACAAACACTTTAACAAGAAGGAAGCTAAATTTCAAGATGTCCAAAGTGAAATCAAACCTTCAATACATTGAAAAACAATAACCTAGGTGGAAATCAAACATTACATTACTCCATTTGTCCAAAACACATCCATGAAACATAAAGAGATTGGAATATAGCATGAAACACCATAAAATGAAACAAAATAAATGAAGTCATCATGTTAATTGAAATTCTACTTGCCTCAAGCCAAGATGAGAGAAATATCACTCCTCAAACAATCCTCTAGGGCCTCAAGCTCCCAATCTACAAAAACCCCAAAATTTTCCCAAAGAGAACCCTAAAAATCAATATTTGTAAATCTCCAAGGAAAACTCTTGCATGTGGGATGAAAACACTCTAAATGAAGAGGAAAACAAAGATTTCAAGTTTGGAAAGCCATTGCTAACCTTGAAAAGCTCAAACGAAGAAGAGAAGCTTGAAAGAGAACCTTGCCCTAGCTCAAAACCTTTGAAAAGGGTGTCTTTGGAAAGTTTGGAAGATGAGGAAGAACCTTAGGAGATCAATCCTCCATGAAAACTCGAAGAAATGAGTGTTCCAGAGGAGAGAGAAAATGGCTGGGAGAGGGAAAACCCTTGCTCCAAAACGTGCAGGAAAAAGAAATGAAGGAGGAAGAAGAGAGCTCCTCTTCTTATAAGATGGGTTTTGTGGGCCCTGATCTTCACAAGACTAAAAATGACATTTGCGGGCCCCGAATGAAAACGACGAAGAAGACAAAAATGATCAGCGAAATTTCTACTTTCCAAAAAGTATATTTTTGTCAATTTCTGAAATTTTCAAAATTTGGGTACAGATTTTGTGTGAAAGGTCAGTTTTGCCATTTTCCTCGAAAAACGCAATTTCTGATCATTAAATCGAGATGATCAAAACATGAAAGTTGATAATCTAAATGAATTGAGTCAAAATGCATAAAAATTGGGATTTTACAAAAATCAAAGTTAAACTCCACAGATTGACACACAACACACGGGCGCCCCGGCCCGCGTCAAGCCTAAGTCAACGACTCTCGAAAAATTCCCAAAGCTAATCAAACATTCTAATCTAGCTTAAGAAAATAAGCTAATCGTCCACTAACCCCTCGCTTATCAACTAATTACGGTTAAAATATAATTAAATATTCCAAACCTGGGTCGGGGTCTGACACCATCCAATTGGTTTGTTATTTGGGCTTCTGCTGTAGTAAATGTGGTAAAGGGGCAAATGGAGAGCACAATTACTACTGTAGTGTTGCAGAGATTTTACATGCTTTTCTTGTTTGAGCCAATGATGATGAATCGAAATCTTAATTAATAAGTGACCGGTTGATTGTTATGACCCAATTATCTTGCAACATTGGCGACAGAGGGAACTGAGGTGAGCCCCACTAAAGTTGTAAAACAGGACATCTCATTCATTAAATCTGGGTTCCCCAATTGCCCTTTCTTTATAGAATTATTACCCAATGAGCCCTCCTCTTAGGAAACCTTAAAACTGAAGATGTGAGCACTTTGGCAGTTGATTCTTAATACGATTTGGTAGGCAGAGGGAAGATTTTCTCCAGGCTCCCAATGGCTAAAGCAGTAGGTACCAGATGTGCAATGATGGGACACCAATTTTTGTGAATTTATCTCATCCCTTCATATTCGGTAGGATGGTCACTGAGTTGAGTAACTTGGCTGAGTATGACGAAATACTTTGTCAGACTCATTTAAATTTTTTGATTTCATAACCCATTGAGTCTCGATGACTCGTCTGGACTCAATCAAGTCAATAAAAAACTGAATAGCACATCAGCTGGTGCTTAGTTGGTGAGGCACCCCTCTTCCTAATTAATAACCAGGATCATTCCCTAGCTGTAGCACTGATGGTGAGAGACTTGGGTGAATGTGTGTGGATTGAGTGTGATTAAACCTGTTAATGAATGTGTGTGAATTGTGAATGAGTAATATATCTGTCATAGTTCTTAACACTTTTAGCATTGAACTATTCAACCTGTTTTTTTAGGGACAAGTGCATGCATTGCTAAGAAAATTAATAGAATTTTCTCAACAATAACGTAAGTTATGTGGAACTGAAAATCATTTTTGATTGTATATTTAGTGGTGCACAAGTATTACTGCATACATATGTTCAATTGATATTGTCACTTAAACTCTACTTGCCGTTTCTTGGCGCCACCTTCATATATAACCAATTTTCTTTTTTGAAATTGCAGAATGGTTGAACATCATTAGTACTTTGCAAAGATGGACTGTTGGGGTTGAAAAGGATGGAAGATGGTCGTAAATGCAATACTTAGCCCCTGAATTTTGAACGATATTTTGTAAGCTTAGGAAGGGTGCGATTATTGTAAACTTACATCACTAGCAAGGCTATGTGTAAATTATTTTGGATATTATGACACTTTTCTACATTTGGAACCTATGAAATTAAATTTTTTGTTAGTTAAATGTTTTTGAGTGTGTAAAGGTTTTTATAGGCCACTGTTAAATGAATGTATGAAAACTGCAAATTAGGAAATTATAATAGGGAAGAAGAAAAGATCTTCTGCAACACATTCAAATGGTTGCAAATATAAAGGAGTGATTACTACGCTTTTAAAAGCGTTGTAAATGCATAAACGGTTATACCTTGCAAATGGTCTTTTTACAACCCTTATAAGTGTTGCTAACACTTTCTAGAGAATAATATTAGTGCACGCAAATGGTACTCTTACAACCCTTAGAAGGGTTGCAAATAATAATACTTCACCAATGGTAATAAAGCGTAGCAAGTAGTATAACATCACCAATGCTTACAGACCGTGGCCAAAGTACACAATCAGCAACAGATACAAAAACCGTTGCAGTTAGTAAATCTTTTGCAACTCTTAAAAGCATCGGGAAACATATTTTAATGGAAATTACCAAAATAAAAAAAAATTTAACTAGCGACACTTTTAGTGCTTTAGCAACGCTTAATTCCGTAGTTGACGCATATGCCTTTTGCAACACTTTGTAGCATCGTTAGTTATCTTCTGTGTCGGCATCAACTGCAACCGCACATCGACGCTTTCGAAACCATTGCTGATAATGATTTTCAACGCTTTTGATTTCTATTGCTACGCTTATAAACATCGCAAAAATACTCATCTGTTGTAGTGAATGGCTTCAATCTTAGCTGCACCAACACGCTGCAGCAAAAAATCACACTTCTCTAGCTTTGCAAACAACTGATTGTCTCTCAACAATTGCAATGCTGTTCTCAGATGGTGTGAATGTTCTTACTCAGACTCTGAATATATCAGGTTGTCATCAATGAAGATCACAACAAACTGGTCTAAATAGGCAGTAAAGATTATGTTCATCAAAGCAATAAACTTTGCAGGTGTTTTCGTTAATAAAAAAGGCATAACTAGAAATTCATAATGCCCATATCGGGTCCTGAATGCTGTCTTCCGCACATCTTGATCTCTAACACGAATCTGGTGATATCCAGATCGGAGATCAATCTTTGAAAAATATGCCGCACCCTCGAGTTGATCAAACAACTCATCAATTCTAGGCAACAGGTATTTATTCTTGATCGTTATCTAATTCAATTGCCAATAATCAATACACATACGTAGGTTGCCATCCTTCTTCTTCACAAACAATACATGTGCTCCCCATGGTGAGACACTAGGTTTAATAAAACCTTTGTCAAGTAAATCCTGTATTTGTTTCTTCAATTCATGCAATTCTGACGGTTCCATTCTATATGGTGCCCGAGAAATAGGTGCAGTACCTAGCACAAGTTTTATAGTGAAGTCTACTTCCCTTGCCGGAGGCAGACCTGGCACTTCCTTTGGAAACACATCTGGAAACTCACAAACTAGAGGAATGTTTTCCAATTCCTTCCTTGGCTTCTTTTTAGTGATAAATGCGATGTAGCCTTCACATCCATCTCGCATCAACTTTTCAGCCTTTATTGCTGAAATAAGCCTTATATCAAACTTCTTCTGAGTTCCCTTAAATAATACACTGGCATTGGCTTCATCTACTTTAAATGTAATGATTTTACGGAAACAGTCCAAACAGGCTCTATACTTCGCAAGCCAATCCATACCAAATACCACATCAAAATCATTCATAGCCAACACTACTAAGTCTGCTGGCATTGACACCTCACCGATTTTAACACTACATTGGGGTACGTTGAAAGTCCTAGGGTTCCTAACCCTAGAGGGGGGGGGGTGAATAGGGTGAGCTACACTTAATGACTAATTATGACCAATTTTAATTTCTTTAAAACAAACTAGTCACATGTGATGATTAACAAACATAATGCGGAAGCTAAACAAAACAATCACCACAAAAGCAATCACCACTACACAAAGATTTATAGTGGTTCGGCCTCAATGCCTACATCCACTACCGGCTTGTGTTCCTCACACCCCACCGGATTTCCACTATTATGCTTTTCAAAAGGCTAAGCAATAACCTCTACAATATGCTTTCCAAGGATAAGCAATAACCTTACAATGTTGTTTTTCTAGGCTAAACAACAACCTATACACAATGCTTTTAAATGGCTAAGCAATAACCTTACAAGTAAATAATTTCTCTCAAAGAAAGTGTCTTCACAAAACACTCTAAGAGAAATATGTTAAGCTCATTTACAATGCCTCTAAATTAGGCGGATATGAAAGTGAATAACAAACTCACACAACACACTAAGTAATGCAAAGATGAATGCTCATGATGTGAGTGTGTGAAGACTTCAATCAAGTTTAAAATTAAGCTCACTCAATTTATGCTAAAAGCAATTAAAAGCTTAATGCACATAAAAAGATATGATTGAAGTAATATGCAAATCACATGTACCAAATACAAACTTGTTAATGATTTGAAAATCAAAAGCTCACAAGTTGTATAAAATTAATTATGTCTAAACATGTGATGCATACATATTGTTGTTTTCAAAAACAAACTATTTTAACTAAAGCTTTAAATGAATGAAAACAACAAAGATGATTCAAACAAGTTAATGAAACATGTTTATAAAACAAATCAAAGGTTTTGACAAAACATGATTGACAAAGTTTATAAAACAAACTTGGTTTGAATCAAGGAGTAGAATCCAATACAAATAGATCAAAGATTAAATAGATAAGGATTCAAAACATCATTGTTATCATGCTAACAATCATTTACCAAGATTTAAAACAAAGCATATAACAAATGATAAAGAGAGGTAAAGCTTACTTAGTGATTTAACTTCATTAATCCAAGCTTGAGCTTTACTAATGACCCCCTTTGATCTCTCTTAGTTCATCCCCTTTTCCTTGTCTCCAAACACCTCCAAGAAGGCTTAAGAGTTCTAAAATCTTCAACCACTTTTCAATGGGAATGAACTCATATTTATACTCAAAAAGTGAGTATCAGCGTGTCTTCAGTCGACCCCATACCATCCCCGGTCGACCGAATACAAACGGTCACAAATATGACCGTTGGAGAGCCAACGGCCCTCTGCCCGGTCGACCTGCAGTGTGCCAGGTCGACCCGGTACACTGCAGGTCGACCCTGGGACCAGAATTCCCATTTTTCTCATATATCGAAGTGGTTCTTGAGGGGATTCTTTTGGGCCATTAAATCAAGCATGGAAACATGATTTTAAATCATTCTAAGAGGTTTAAAATCATGAAATATAAAAAGCCAAAAATGATTAGAAAGTTTTAAAACCATAGGCTTGCTTGATTTATAAAACTCTTTTTCAAATTAAATTGCATCCAAGATGAAAACCAAAACATGCATGAAACATATGATTTACAAGTGTTAAAAATAATGCATGTGTAAATCAAGATTTCAAGATTTTCTAAATCAATGCATGTGTGTGAATTCAAATGATGAATAAAATGAATGATGCATCCATCAAATTGCAATAAACAAAAAACCTAACAATCTCCCCCTTTGCAATTTGATGGCAAACCTTCAATATGTTGGCAAACCTTGCTCAACACTATAACTTCACACACAGTCTTCAGCTCCTCCTTGGCTGGACTAGGCTTGAAATCTTCTTTGGATGCTCTCTTTGTCTTGGCTTGGGCTTTAGCTTTTTTTCTTCATTCTCCCTGATGCTTGGAGCTTGATCATTCTTCAAGCTTTCATTCCATCTTCCTTTCTTTGGCCAAGCAACTTCTTTAGCTCCCAAGCTTTCTTCTCTTCATTTCTCCCTTTTGACCATGCACTCTTCTTTTGGCAAGTTGTGCATTCTCTCCACCTTTAGTTAGCTTGAACACTTTCTCCCCCTTAATTCTTTCTCCCCCTTCGCCATTAAGCTTGAGAACTTTCTCCCCCTTTGCCATTAAATTGCAAAGGTATCAATTGAAGAGGGGTACCTACACACATGAAACAAGGAAAATACCTTTTAGTAGCACCTGTTAACAAAGGAAATCGAAAATGAAGTACATAACAGGTCATCATGCATGGGTAAAAAGCTAGAAGGGTATCAAGAGCCAATATAAGGGTGAATTTGATCAAAACTAATACTTCCTATGAAGATTTACTCCCCCTCAATCCATACTCTTCTTTTGTCAAACTTTTGACAAGGATTTAACTAATAGGTACAAGAAGAAGATGGTTTAACCAATTGAGGGTTAACTTCAAGTGAAGGATTAGATTCAATTGATAATAATATTTGATTATAAAGCTCAATATGATCAAATTACCAAAGTAAAGGACAAGGTCATTGGGATATACTAAACATAGCATCAATCAATATAACTATGAAAATCATTCTGTTATGAGTAATTTGAAATCATTTCATTCAATCATAAAATATGACTATCATGTGCAAGATGAGTGAAATGAAGTTCAAATATGAAGCCTACCTCAACCATAAACCAATCAAGATTATGAACACATAAACATGGTGGTCATGAATTTACCTATGAGAGCATGTGAGGTGGCAAACATGAAAATTATGATGCTAATAGAATGTGACAATTACAAAATCAAGCATCATAAAAGGATATTCATCACTTTAAATGATATAACTAATGAGCATAGTGATGAACATGAAAAATTGCATTTAGAAATATATATAACTTGGTAGAGCATGCAATTTTCAAAGTGTCAAGATCATATGAATTCAACAACTAAGAAATCCATCAAACAATCTATGAAATACAAGGAATGGATTTCAAAGAGGTTCATATGATTAAACACTACTATGAAGTTGAAACATGTATAAGAATGACATAACAAGGAAAATACACATGAATCAACAACATAACCATCCATTTCAAATATAATGACTAGAAAGCACAAAAGGTGGATTTTTGGGTTCTAGTATGGTTATTACAAATGTAAATAAGATCACAACCATACAAGAAACTAATAGACATTTGCATATAAAAAGAATGAAACTAAAAGATGCAAATTGCCTATAACAACATTCATTTCCATTTAAGTTAAGATAACTAAATGCATGCGGAAATGAAAACAAGGAACATGCTTTGATGTTTACAACTAAAAATGTTTTTAAAGCATTTCCAATCATACAATCTTCAAATCATTTTAATAAACAAAATCCAACAATGAGCATAAAGAGTATGATTTTGAAGATAACACTTTTTCAACTTGTATTTTAAAAGATATAACTTATTTGAAACACATACAAGTTGGTTTTCAAAACAATAATTTTCCATATGAAAACATGACTTAGAAATCTATGGAAAACCTAAATTGTTTCAAATCATTTGTTTTTCAAAACAAATCTTACTAATACATCCAAACAAATGATTTTACAATATCAATTGATTATGAAAGATCTAGCTAATAAAGCTTTGAAACCATAATCAATTGAACATGTATAGAGTTGCAAGAGATATAACTAAATGAACAAGAAGCAAATCTAACATGTGAAATTATAATCAAAAGATTTTGAAAACCATGATATGTAACTACATAAGTACATGAAGACAAAATCAATTGATTACTAATAAACATTGCATTTTAATAAATGTAACTATGAAAGAACAAAATGCAAATGCAATATGACCAACAAAAAGATTTACCTATAAAGGATAGGTTGGTCAATGAGGTCCAAGGCCTTAAGGTTTGACTAAGTAAATAACTTTTGGAATCCACCTAAGGTCTTGGGAGGGTTGGTCTTTGAGGTCCATCTTAAAAGTCTTACCAACTATTGGAGATTTGACTTGATAAATTTTCAATTTAGACTTATCACCATGATGTTTAGATTTAACTAAATTTATCTTAGAATGGTGATTAGTCTTTTGAGGTTGGTGACTTTTCTTATTAGGGGATTGGTTTCTTTTCTTCTTATTTCCTCCATTTATTTGACTTTTGAATTTAAGATTTAACTTTGCAACTTTCTTCAAAAGTTCCTTCATTTGTTGAGTTAATGGAGGAAGATTGAGAAGCTTTTTGTTAATAGATTCTTTTAGAGTTGGTTTAACTTGTTTAACCCTTTTAGAATCTATTTTAGGAGACTCCTTTTTAATTGGTTTTACTTGTTTAGTCTTTTTGGAGTCTTCCTTGGATTTTAGTGTCTTAATCATCATAGTATTTGATTTTACCTTTTTAGGTTCAAATATGGATTTAGACACATTGCTTCTTCTTAATTTGCACTCAAACCTAAAATGTCCTTCAATGCCACAATAATTACATTTAGTCAATGGCAAGGAAGTGTGAGTGCTAGAGAAAGAGGACTCACCTTTCACAAATGTGTTGGTGATTAAAGGATCATGAGAAATATTCCTATTAAATCCAAGACCCGTCCTATCTCCTTTTGATTTACCCAATTTAAATAACTTTTTAAATTTCTCTTCACTTTGGGTAAACTTGCACTCATACTTTTGTTTATAGGTTTCAAGGTGAGTGACTTGTTCTTTAAGGGTTGAATTTTCATTTTTAACTTTTGTTAGATCTTATTCAATTCCCTTAAATTTATTTAGCTCTTCATGGGCAAGTTTTAATTCAAATTTAATTTCATTAATAACATTGGATCCAAGTTCTAGAGTGTTTATCTTAATTTGAGCATTAGATAAATTTTCCTTAGAGATATTCAACTTGGATTCTAGGTTGTTAATGTTTTCATCTTGCCTTTTTAATTGATCTCTTAGTTTTGAATTTTCCTTATTAAGATTGTCATAACCTATCTTTAAATCTTTTAATTCATCTTGAGCATTATATAGGTTATGCAAAGAGATCATGAACTTAGATTCTGCACAATTTATTAATTCTTCTTTTTCTCTAAGTTCATCTTTTGAAGAGACTAATTCTTGGTTTAGCCTTTTAGATTCTTCTTTTAGTTTATTTTGTCTTTTAACAAGCTTTAAGTATAAGGTATACAATTCATCATAGGCTTGTTCAATGTCAATTTCATTTTCTTCTTCTTTTAATTCAAATTGAGATTCATTAGTTTCAATGTTTGAATCTCCAAGAGATGGAAGAATGAGGGGTCTAGAAGAATCTACAAAGTCTAAACTAGTGGAATCCATTCTAATGATTTTCATGAAAACACAACACTAGGGTTTTAACTCTAGGTTTTTACACCTAATCAAGAGTTTTTTAAACACTTGATCCTAATATTAGAGCACGAGGCTCTGATACCAATTGAAAGTCCTTGGGATCCTAACCCTAGAGGGGGGGTGAAAAGGGTGAGCTACACTTAATTACTAATTATGACCAATTTTAGTTTCTTTAAAACAAACTAGTCACATGTGATGATTAACAAACAATATGCGGAAGCAAAACAATCACCACAAAAGCAATCACCACTACACAAAGATTTATAGTGGTTCGGCCTCAATGGCTACATCCACTACCGGCTTGTGTTCCTCACACCCCACCGGATTTCCACCATTATGCTTTTCAAAAGGCTAAGCAATAACCTCTACAATATGCTTTCCAAGGATAAGCAATAAACTTACAATGTTGTTTTTCTAGGCTAAACAACAACCTATACACAATGCTTTTAAATGGCTAAGCAATAACCTTACAAGTAAATAATTTCTCTCAAAGAAAGTGTCTTCACAAAACACTCTAAGAGAAATATGTTAAGCTCATTTACAATGCCTCTAAATTAGGCGGATATGAAAGTGAATAACAAACTCACACAACACACTAAGTAATGCAAAGATGAATGCTCATGATGTGAGTGTGTGAAGACTTCAATCAAGTTTAAAATTAAGCTCACTCAATTTATGCTAAAAGCAATTAAAAGCTTAATCCACATAAAAAGATATGATTGAAGTAATATGCAAATCACATGTACCAAATACAAACTTGTTAATGATTTGAAAATCAAAAGCTCACAAGTTGTATAAAATTAATTATGTCTAAACATGTGATGCATACATATTGTTGTTTTCAAAAACAAACTATTTTAACTAAAGCTTTAAATGAATGAAAACAACAAAGATGATTCAAACAAGTTAATGAAACATGTTTATAAAACAAATCAAAGGTTTTGACAAAACATGATTGACAAAGTTTATAAAACAAACTTGGTTTGAATCAAGGAGTAGAATCCAATACAAATAGATCAAAGATTAAATAGATAAGGATTCAAAACATCATTGTTATCATGCTAACAATCATTTACCAAGATTTAAAACAAAGCATATAACAAATGATAAAGAGAGGTAAAGCTTACTTAGTGATTTAACTTCATTAATCCAAGCTTGAGCTTTACTAATGACCCCCTTTGATCTCTCTTAGTTCATCCCCTTTTCCTTGTCTCCAAACACCTCCAAGAAGGCTTAAGAGTTCTAAAATCTTCAACCACCTTTCAATGGGAATGAACTCATATTTATACTAAAAAAGTGAGTATCAGCGTGTCTTCGGTCGACCCCATACCATCCCCGGTCGACCGAATACAAACGGTCACAAATATGACCGTTGGAGAGCCAACGGCCCTCTGCCCGGTCGACCTGCAGTGTGCTAGGTCGACCTGGTCGATGGGCAGGTCGACCCGGTACACTGCAGGTCGACCCTGGGACCAGAATTCCCATTTTTCTCATATATCGAAGTGGTTCTTGAGGGGATTCTTTTGGGCCATTAAATCAAGCATGGAAACATGATTTTAAATCATTCTAAGAGGTTTAAAATCATGAAATATAAAAAGCCAAAAATGATTAGAAAGTTTTAAAACCATAGGCTTGCTTGATTTATAAAACTCTTTTTCAAATTAAATTGCATCCAAGATGAAAACCAAAACATGCATGAAACATATGATTTACAAGTTTTAAAAACAATGCATGTGTAAATCAAGATTTCAAGATTTTCTAAATCAATGCATGTGTGTGAATTCAAATGATGAATAAAATGAATGATGCATCCATCAAATTGCAATAAACAAAAAACTTAACATACGTATGATTCACACACTACTTTCTTCCTAATGGAGTAGTTACAGTAAAATCATATGACAATTGTCTAATCTATTTTTGCATATCACAAACAAATGGAGGTGCTACAAATGAATGAGTAGATTCAAGATCAAATAATTCAACTGCTGGTCTATTATCAACATAAATCATACCTTCCACAACATTAGTTGTAGCTTCAGCTTGTTCTCTATTTGCAACATATATTTGTCCCACAACCGGAGGCCTATTCTGTTGTTGCTATTGCTGTGGTTGCTGTTGTCTCTGACGTTGCTGCCATTGACGCTGCTGTTATTGCTGTGGGGGAGCAAGGAATGTTGCTTGTCCCTGAGGAAGCTGTTGCTGTGGAGCTCAATTATCTTTTCTCATTCTGGGACATTGGGCCATTTTATGTTCCATCGAACAACAAACCAAACATGCCCCAGTGGTTCTCCAACAAGCTTAAGTTTTGTGAGCTTTTCCACATATCTCAAAAACTGGTTTAACTTCAGTAGTTCTAGCAACATATTTTTGTTTCTTGCTCTTAAATTTTCCTCCCTTTTTAAACCAGGAGCTTCCACTCCTCTTAAGACCAGCACTTGTTTCTGTTTCCTCTCGATGAACTTCCTCAGCAGTATATGCTTTGTCTACTGCATCATTAAAGTGTATAGGCATCTGACCTACCAGGACCATTTTCTTATAAGAGGGATTCAATCCATTAAAAAATCTCTTTGTTTTTTTTCTCTTCAGTATCTATCAAGCCCTTGACATATTTAGACAGTTTTGTAAAGGTATGCACATATACTGTCACTGTCATTTGCCATTGTTTCAAATTCAGAAACTCTGATTCTTTCCTTTGCCTCACATGTTCTGGAACAAAGATTCTTTCAAACCGTTTTCTGAAATTTTCCCAAAATGTGTCTGCAGGTGTTTCAATTATCATATTTTTCACACCCTTCCACCATTCTTATGCTACATCACGTAGCATAGAAGAAACAAGTAGTACTTTCTGTTTCTGGGTACAAACAGTTGTCTCGAACACAACTTCGATGTGTTCAATCCACTCATCTGCAACTAAGGCATCTTCTTTGCCTTGAAACTTAGTGGCTCCTCTCTTCCTAAATTGTTCATAAAGAACATTAGGATCTTTCTCTTTAGACTGTACCACCACTTGAGTATCCACATGAGGATGCGGTACAATTGGTGGTGCGTGAGGAGTTTGCATCTGAGCCTGCATTGGCGCCTGCACTTGCAAGATAAAAGTAATCTGAGCTTGCATACTCATCTGTGCTTCATGGCTTTTAGCCATCTGCTCATTACTTCTTACTATCTGATAATTACTTGTTACGAACTAACTGCTCCATTATTGCAGTAAATCTAGCATCATTGTTGTTCGGGGTAAAAGGTGTAGGGATAGGACCTTCATTCCCACTAGCTACAACCTCAGGATTACCATTTCCACTATCTCCATTCCCAGATCTAGATGCCATTCTGAAATGAACACAGGAAGATAAGATATACATCTATATACTTCCAGCACATATATGTCACATATAATGAAAATAAATCACATATAGTGAAAACAGTAAATCATAAATCCAAAAGTAGGATTTGATTCATAATCTAACGTTTCCTCACCACGTTCTTATACGTCTAAGGATTTTAAAATTTTCCTTCTTAATTATTTCACTTAGCTCTGATACCATACAATAAGTATGACACGACCCGAGCCCAAGATTAAGAATAAATTGAGTTAACCCCGAGTCGTGTCGCATACTTACTCCCGTGAACTTCAATCACATAAATTCACAAGGGATATCACTAACATGACATTATGCGGAATATATAAACTAATAAACATTGCTCATATATGAAACAAAACTTTATTTACAATATGAACAACACTAATCACTTGCATATTTACATACAATGCAAGGATCAAAAGTACGAAAACATTTTTCAAAAGTTCTCATTCAAATATTGTTGTCATTCACCAAAAGTTTCTCATCATTATTATAACTCCTCATTTCCACTCCACTAGTCCGCCTAGAGGAACCGGATTGGTCATCTCCGCTGGCGCTGTGGCTCTGAAGGACCGGCAATGGCAGTTGTGCCTGTAATGCAATCAATAACACTATGAGTTTGACAATCCAACAATGTATAAACAATTACATGATTAAACATACTAATTATACATGTAATCCGTCTAACTCATTATTAGACTAAGACAATTCACAATTTACAAGTCAATAAGAGTCTTATATTTATTAGGCAAACTACCATAGCATATCTTCTCAAATCACATCATCCTAAACAAAAGGAAGGAATCGCATCTTCCATACGGAAGGAATCATATCTTGTGGGATTTATCAGTGCCCAAGCTAGGGACAACTGACATCACCATGGAGTTCCGGAACACTCCAAAATAATCTGCTGTAGTAGAAACAACTCTAATGACCTTATGGAAATCACTATGTATTGCCAGACTGAAAAGACATAATACAATTTACAAATTAATTCAATTCAACACAATTTACAGATTCAATTCAATTTACAATTCAATTAAGTATTAACAACCATTCAGGTGTAATCCTCGGTTATTTAATATACGTGTTATTTTTGATGACATCATAATTTTATAAAATTGTACATTAAAGTCCCCTTAATTAACACCCATGGAAGTAATACAAGATAAAAATTCTTGATTTAATTAATAGGCTCTTTTCTTTAATTCAAATATAAACTTGAAATCTTATTCGTTTCATTTATCTCAGAATTTATTAATTCTAATTAATTCATGAATTAATTCTGATTAATTCATGATTCACTTAACTTAAATATATATTTGGTTGATCATTTGATCTAACAATTCTATCGTTAATTCCCTAAATACAACTCAGGTATAGTTGTTAAACCATATTAATAAAAGGAAGAAATCAATCTTCAAATGAATAAAAGACATGTACTTGCTGTTACAGGTTCGCTCTAGCGCTCACAGGTCCGTTCGAGCGGATGCCAACCAGAGAGCTGTCCGCTCGAGTGGATTTCCGTTCGCTTGAACGGATGCTTCGGAATTCCATTTTGGAATTCTGAGCAATCTACTTCTTTCTTTCAAGTTTACTCTCAACCTGTAAGAAACTATTGGAACCTCCTGTTCCCTCCCTTAAACATCAATTTCATACAAATTCAACACTTCTAGTTCATCATAATCAATTCCAAAGCCATTAAATTTACCATTCAAACATATTAATTCCATCAATAGACATAGAAACCAACTGAAATTCATATTTGTACAAAGATAACTAAGAACTTCAATTCCAAACTAGCATATAATCACAATTATTGCTTATACTTGCCTTAACTGATGCTTAATACAAAAAATCCTCTATCTTTTGAGTTCAATTTGAGACAAAACTCCCAAAGCTTCTAACCCTCTTTGTACCTTAACATCAAAACAATCCAAAATGAATCCTAACTAATTGATTGAGATGAATATACTTATAAGAAACCTATTCACATTGGGAATCTTCAAACCCACTTACTTGACAGCTTGAAATAAGAAAACTGTTGACAACAAAAACGTCACTTTGCCTCTGATGGACCGCGCTCCTGCTCGGTTCCTACCGAGGTCGGCGGACGTGGGAGTCCATTCGGTTCCGACCCTTTAGTAACCAGGGGGCAGGGGCGTGCATCAACATTTCTTTTTTTTTTGTGTGGGTGTGCCAGATTTTCTATTTTACTTGGAATTGCAAGTGGTGATCCGGAGATCAACCTTCGCAAGTAAAAAGGAAATCAACTTCTTTCAAGTTTTCCATTGCACATATATTTAAGAAAAGAGACATTTTTCTTGGTTTGCCGTGAAAGGCGATTTTTTTGGCATTTATAGCCGATTTTGGCGTTTATAGCCGATTTACAATCCTTATCAATAATGAAAGACAAGAGTTGTGATTTTTGTCTCTTTTGAAAAAATACAAACTACAATGAAAAGCAAGAAAAGGAGGATCTAACTTCTCAGGAGATTGTGGGGGACCCGTTTAGATTGACGGTCGCAAGCCATATGTGGGCTTCGCCATCATCCATGCAGATGAGAACAGAGGATGCTATTGATTCGCTTGGCTTGGCTATAACCTCAGGTTTTTAGAGGACAAAGACCAAAAGGAGGTCCTATGTCCAATGAAAAGCCGAGTAGACGGGCTTGAAAAGCCATGTCTAAGCCATTGGCGGCAGAAGGAGAAGGCAAGGACCTTGGGGGGGAGTACCCCCTAAGGGACTTTTGTCACCTTGTTGCGGTGGTCGGTGTAGAACTTCCGCAGAGTTTTCTCTCTTTTTTCTTTCTCTGGATTTCTGTGCTTTGTCTGTCTGTGTGTTTGTGCTTTTTTCTGATGATCCTTTCTTCTTGGAGAGCTCTCCTATTTATAGGCTTTTAGGTAGCCATTTAGGAGGGTTTATGAGCTTTGATTGTCATAAAGCTACATAAAGGGAGGAGTTACAGAATTGAATTCTTTATTTTGTAACTCCTTTTTCTTGGCTTCTGATTGGCCGGAGGAGATTGAGGGCATTTAATCGCCTTTAATCGCCATGATGGGAGGAGTTTCATGGGTTAAATACCATGAATCTCTTGACTTGTAACTCCCGGATGCTTGCTTCTGATTGGTCCGTCCGAAGAAATGGATTAATGACTGTAATAAAGCTAGTCAATTAATCGCATTAAGTGGTCGCCGAGCAGTTGAAGAGTCGCGGGCCGTGCCGCGTCTTTTGGGATTCTTCTGGTGATGATTATCGATGGATCTTCATGTAGATCGACATCAGATGACCATGTAATTTCAGGTGTTTGTTGCCAACAGCAGGTCGGTGCCATCTGTGTCGATTTCTCGATCGGTCGGGTAGAAAGCACACTTTTTTTGGTTGACCGGGTGGCGATCAATATTATTTTCGATACTCTTGATGATTGACCCGTGTTTTGGACGGATGTCAGAGGACTTGGTGTCTCAAAAGCATGAATTTTGGAAAGTACCAGAGGCTGGGAGCTTCGAATCGCGAAAAAACGGCGAAAACCGGGGTTTCCGGGGCCTTCCCGGCGACCCCGGGCTCCAAGGTCGCCGGCGACCCTGGGCCAGGGTCGCAGGGGTCTGCGACCCTGGGGGGGGGGGTTTTCCCCCTTTGTTTCCCTTTTTTGTCCGTTTTTGCTGTTTTTCGATTCTTTTTTCTTCTGTATTTTTCCTTGACATTTTGACCATTTATTGGCCTGATTTCTTTGTAGGAAACCTGATGAGAATCCTTGCATTTTATTTTGCAAAGTTTCCAATTTCCTGAGAAAGCCGAAGACTTTGTAGCGCAGAGTTGCCGATTTTCCGTCAGAAGCTGAAACTGGGTCAAACGATGTCGGAATGACCTGAAATTTGGTGTGAAGCCTCCTGAGCAATAAATAAGACCAACATAGGCTTTTGTTTGAGTTTTGAAGCCGTTTGGGGTCCTATCACAAGTAGACTCGCTTTTTTCGCGATGAAGATGTCGCGGTTTGATGTGCGGTCAACCGATGTCCGATTGACTTGAAATTTGACAGGGAATGTATTGGAGTCATTTTAAGATGATCCATAGGCTCTGTCTTGGAAATCATGGTCCCGGAGAGCTTTGCCGCCGAGAGGCCTGATTTGACTTCCGAGCGTCAAACTATGGTCAAATGTTGTGGAAATGACTTGAAATTTGACGTGTAGCCCTTTATAAGCATTTTGAAGCCGTCCATGTGCTCTATCTGATGAGTAATGGCCTCGGTGGTTCTCGCCGCCGAGAGGCTTGATTTAGCTGTTCGAGGGTTGATGTAGGGTCAAACGTTATCGGTTTGACTCAGAACTTGACGTGGAGCCTTTTGGAAGTATTTTGAGACCATCCATCGGCTCTGATCGAAGATTTGGTGTCTCCGATGCTTTTGCCGCCGAGAGCTCCTTTTCGGCTGTCGGAGAAGCGAAGTTAGGCCAAATGATTTTGAAATGGCCCGAAACTTCTTGTGTACTCCTCTTTTGGCTGTCTTGAAGGATCTTACAGTTTTTGTTTGATTCTGACAAGATTTGATTTTTTGGAAGTAGCATTGCCTATTTATGGCAGGTTGCGACTTCATGTAGCTCTTTGGATCTTGAAGAGGCAAAGTGACATTTTTGGTGTCAACAAATGCCCCCTCGAGGTACAGCGACGAGTTGTTTAACTTTTGTAGTCGATGTGCCTCGAAGAGATTTTTGAAGGAGAGCCTGTGACTTGACCAAGAGTCTTTGAGCAGTCTTTCTTTTTGGTATTTGTAGCCTTTTGAGCTTCCAGGGGAATTTTATGGTAGTGAAAGGGATCACGTACCATCTCGAGGCAAAGTTTTGAAGATGACATCAGGGATGTGGATTTGGGTTTTGACCTTGTGACCTAACAGGCTATATGTGGCAGGTTAGGGTGTCGGGTTTGGTTTTGATCGTGTGACCCAACAAGCTGTATGTGGAATGTTGGGGGATCAATTTTGGTTTTGATCTTGTGACCTAACAGGCTGTATGTGGCAAGTTAGGGGATCGGGTTTTGGTTTTTGGTTTTTGGTCTTGTGACCTAACAGGCTGTATGTGGCAAGTTAGGGGACCAGGATTTGGTTTGATTTTTGTGGAATGTCAATTTCAAGATTTTGGCTCAATTTGGTATATGAGGCTGGATGGTTTGATTTTTGGAAGCTCATGGGGCTTGGAATTCTTTTTGTATGGTTGCATCAACTCAAAAGAGGCATGGAACCATTTTTGTATGCTCTTGGTAAGAGGGATTTCTCTTTGACTAAAAGCCCTTTTTTTGATGCCTAGGTGGTCAAACCTGGCTCATATGGGCTAACCCATGGGACCTTAAGCTTTTGAAATGGCTTAGATCTCATATGGTGTCATTTTTGTAAAGAATATCCAAAAATATCTCATTTGGATAGAGAATATCTAAGAATATCTTTTCTTGGAGAGAATCTCTCATATTCCCTTTATTTTGGGATAGGATATCTCAAGATATCTTTCTTTTGGGAAAGAATCCTTCATCGATCCTATCTATTGGGAGAAAATCTCTCGTTGATTTCTTTTTGGGAGAGAATCCCTCAAGATATCTTTCTTTTGGGAAAGAATCTTTCTAATCTCTTTCTTTTGGTAAGGTTACTAATTAGTAACACTTATCTCTTTCTTCTTTCCTTCTTTGGTTTGCTCTCTTCTATAAAAGCAAGGAGGATGTTGGATCTCTTGCTCTTATTACTTTCTTTTGCAATAATCTCAAGAGGGCTTCAAGACCAAGAGTTCTTCTTCTTCAAGATCTTCAAGACTTTTCTTCTTTTTCTCCATCAATGGCTTCAAGTAAGTTCCATTTTTCAAGAAAACTCCATTGTAGGAAAAAATAAAAATTTCTTCTTTCTTTTTTTTTTTGTTTCTTATTTTTTCTTTTCTTTTTTTTTCACATGTTTTCCCTTTTTTTTTTCACACGTTTTTTCTTTTCTTTTCTTCTTTCTTTTTTTTTCATGTTTTTTTTTGTTTGTGGGCCGTACGGACAGATCCGTACGGATCTGGCCATACGGCCACGTGGCCTGTGGGCCATCCCCCTTTTTTTTTCTTCTTCTTTTTTTTTGTTTTCTTTCCCCTTTTTTTTTTGAGAAAGTTTCTTTTCTTTTTTTTTTGTTTTCTTTCCCCTCTTTTTTTTTTTGAGAAAGTTTCTTTCTTTTTTTCTCATCATGATAATGCCCCTTTTTTTTTGGCAAACCTAGATGTTCATGCATGCATTCAATTGTAAATTAAATTTGTAGCATGATGTGATAGCATACCTGAAAGTTTTTGCAAATTTGGGAATTTGGAGCTCGCAGCGATGTTGAGCCCTTCCTGATTTTGCGGAGACTTTGAGGTTTCGAAAGTTTGGAGTTTCGGAGCTCGCAGCGATGTTGAGCCCATCTTCAAGCTTTCTATTTCTTTTGGGATAGTTCATTTTCTTCGGAATTGCCCCGTCATCATGCCAAAATTTCGCCAGATTTTTTTTTAGCGAGATTCTGTTATCTTGATGTTTGATCTTTTTCTTTTCCATCCTTTTCAGGTGGTTCCTCCAGAACGAACAAGGGTAAAGAGCCTGCTACAAGCGTACCTCGTTGATCTTCTAGATCTTCTAATCCGGCCATTCAGCAGGCCTTTGAGAAGGTCCAGTATGTTGAGAGAAATCTGGAAGAGTGCGACTCCCTCAACAGAGATGAGATGAGGCAGCGACTGATCACTCTCAAGGGAGAGGAATTCTATAAGATCATGGTAAGCAGTCGTCCATGGGTGATGGAAGATCAGAGCGTTTTGCCCAAGCCTACCTTCTTCTTTGGTGATGCAGTCCCTGATGACATGACATACCAGAGGAGATGTTTTCAGTTTTCTTTCACAGCAGATGGTGAAAAGAAGACTGTTGCTACGCGGTCGACGTTTGATCGCACCATCTCGATTCTGAGCCTTGCCCCCACGTGCTCTAAGAGGGAAGATCTTCCAAGCTGGGTGAGAAGGACAAATGTAATCAAGACCAGGGTTTTTGTTGGCGGTTCTCCTGGATATACGGAGAGGTCGCCTGTTGACATGGACCTGTTGATGCCATCCAGCGGCTACCTGGGCTCTGATTATCCATCGGTCGATTTGAGACCGGTGGGCCTTGGTATTTTCAGCGGTGACGGCAGCAATTGGATCAAGCCTTTTCGACTTCGTGGCCGTTTCAATGCTGACTCCGAGTGGAAGTCGTGGACTGATCGCGTCCTGCTGATTGATAGTGCTGTTTTGAAGGAAGCTGAGATTTTTGATGCGGTCCGCGCCTTTAGGGGGACCGTGATCTTTTCCGACGAGGCCTTCATGGCTATGCTGGAATCATTCCTCCCACAAACCAATACCTTCGTTGTGACGAATGGCGAGATTGGTTTTTCTTTGAAGGAGATGAGCGCCATTACTGGATTGCCCATCCTCGGCAAACTCTATGAGGAGTTTATGCCGATTGACAGCGTCCTTGAGGGGCAGTCTGAGGAGTTCAGGCTTCTGTACTTTCAGCTCGTCGCCTTCTATGATTTTTTGAAGGAGAAGGAGGGTTTGAAAGTTAGATCCAGCAGTTGGAAGAGTTTTAGCTCTTCATTCCCCAATTTTTCTGATAGCAGGGAGTCTTCTGATAGCGTGACCCAAGAAGTCGGAGCTCAGGATCCAAGTTCAAAGAAGATCTTGGCCATGCAAGAAGAGTTGAGAGATTTCTGTGCAAGTACAAACGCCATATGTCCTGACATTGCACTGCGGAGAGATCTCGCTGTTTACCTCACTTATTGGCTTGGTGAGGCTGTTTTTGCTGGAGGAGATGGAACGCACATCAGGCTGCATTGTATTTTTCCGGCTTGTCAGATGGCGTTTGGAGAGCAGCTTGCTTTGGTGCCAGCTCTTTACTCCTACCTGTGTACCGAACTGCAGGCTGCTGCTTTTTTGGTTCGGCTTGGGCTTCCTATGAATAAGGTATTTTCAGCCCACATCTTTTATTCGTGGTATGTATACCACTGTCCTGGCTTCCACCGGCTGGGTGCTGCACAGGATGATGATCCTCTGATGATTCGATTGGCTAAGGGCAAAGCCGTGTCCGAATCACTTTTGTTTGCCCGCATGAGGATCCGACGGTTCAGGGACGTCGAGATGGGGCAGTCTTCAGTGAAGCTTTCTCCGGAGTTGCGGAAGAAGGCTTTTGATTTTGGTGCCTCCCGAGACTCTACGAGGGCGGGGTCGGGAAGGCATTATTCCTTGACGAATGCAGAGAGAGAGTGGCTTTTCAGCATACGTGTCGGCACGATGGTGTTGTTGGAATTGAGATGACTTGAGAAGTCTTTTGAAGAATTGAAGAAGTTAGTATCTCAAGTATTGATTTAAGTTGGAATTCTTGTCAACACATTGTCACAAACATGATGTTGATAAGCTGGTATTGATAGAGCTTAAAAGAAGAAATCAGAATTGGAAACAGAATTGAAACAGCCAGGAATTAAGAATTCCTGATGCAGAGCACGCGGTCGACCGGGCTCTTCATGCGGTCGACCGAGCAAGAAGAAACCTGCAGAAACAGAAAAAAGGCACCTCTCAGTTATTTTCGTGACACAGTGTGTCTTCGGTCGACCGGGACCCCAGGATGTCGACCGAGCTCGAAATTGTCTGTTTTCCAGTCAGTGTCTTCGGTCGACCGAGCAAGCCATGATGTCGACCGAGCACGGGAACCAGAGTTGCGCAGAATTAGAAGTTTTGCACGAAAATTCAGCACAGTTATCTAATTTGTTTGGGACTCTTTCTAAACGAATTGTAGCCCGTTTTGAATACAATTAAGGGTTATTAAAACCTATATAAAGGCATGCTTGGGTCGTTCATAAACACACCAAGAAAAGACACCAGAAGAGAAGAAGAGAAGAGAAAAGAGAGAGAGTTCTTGAGAGAAAGCAGAAGCTGCTGCTGTGTTGCTGTTGTGCTGATGTGGTGACGTTTTCTACAGCAATTGTGGACGAAGATATGCTCTTGAAGATGGTGATTCGTCCATGAGTTAAGTGTCTCTCTGTTTATGCTTTAATTTCAATTTGTAAGGGATTGAGAGAGAGAGAATTGTAGAGGGGAAGGGCTGTAGACAGAATTAATCTTCTATTCTGTTCTTACATCAAGTTGGTGCTTGGTGTTTGGGGTTTGGTGATCCTATCTGTGGGTGTAGATAAATTGTAAAGGGAGTCGGTGCTTCCTAGATAGTTGGTGCTATCTGAAACTAAGGGTTGGTGCTCTTTGTCGTTGGTGCGACTAAATAAGATTCAGATCTGTCCCGGATTGGTGTTCGGACAGTCTTTGAACCGTGGACGTAGCCTTTCGGTGAACCACGTTAAATCTGGTGTCATTGTGTGGTTTGACTTGTTTTGTTGTTGAATTGGACCTGTTTTTAGAAATCACTGATTCACCCCCCCCCCCTCTCAGTGATCGCGGTATCCAACAATTGGTATCAGAGCGAGGTTCCCTTGATCAGTTTAATACGCTAAGGGTGATCTCTTGTCAAATCACATGGCAGTCAATACAGGGAATATGAAAGCACCTCTGTTTGATGGTTCTAATTACTCTTTCTGGAAGATTAGGATGCAAGCCTTCATCAAATCTCTTGGCTATGATGTTTGGGAGGCTGTCAGAGCCGGTTACAATGCTGCCACTGTACCCAATGATACAGCATCGAAGAAGTTGGCAGACAACGACTCCAAGGCGCAGAATGCACTCTTTAGTGGCCTTGTGGACAGCGAGCTTGTCAAAGTAATTGCATGCAAAACAGCCAAGGAAATTTGGGACAAGTTGCAAAGCATACATGAAGGTGATGAGAAGATTAAAGAAGCCAAATTGCAAACTCATCGCTCTCAATTCGAGTCTCTTCGCATGGAGGAAAGCGAGAATGTTGACTCGTATATGCAACGAGTGAATGAAGTCACGAATGATATTCGTGGACTAGGGGAGGAGATTAAAGAGCCGGTCATCGTCAAAAAGGTTCTAAGATCTCTTCTTCCTCGGTTTGATTCAAAAGTCTCAGCCATTGAAGAAGCCAAAGATCTGAATGCATTTTCCATGGATGAATTACATGGTTCTTTAACTGCCTATGAGATGCGCATAGGAAAAACATCTTCATCTGATAAAGAAGCGGCCTTCAAAGTTCAGAAAAAGGCAAAAGAGACTGCTGGTCATGATGTTGATTCTGATGATGATGAGCTTGAGGCTCAATTTTTTAGAAAGTTGAAGAAAGGAAGCATTGGCAAGTACAAAGGGAAGCTACCCTTTAAATGCTTCAATTGTGGAGGTATTGGTCACTTTGCTGCGAAGTGTCCCCTAAAAGAAGACAATGATAATGACTCTTATGCTGAAAAGAGTAAAGGAAAGAGAAATTTCAGAAAAAGGGGCAAAGCTAAAAACTTTCTATGTCAACAAGATGACAGCACGTCTGAAACTTCAGACGATGATGAATCAACCGAAGCTCTCTTCATGGTCACTGTTGAAGAAGAAGAAGAGCTAGATCCGGAAGAGGATGAGGAGGCTGAAGTCAATCTTGAAGAGGAACTCATATCCGCACTTGAGGAGCTAAGCATGGAACGCAAATCAACCCATTTGTGACTAGGAATCCTTTTTCAATCCTAAGTAGCCACAAAATTGAGTGCTATATGTGTCATAATTATGGACACTTGGCTAGGGATTGTAGGTTGCCTATTGCTAACAAATTTCAGGTTGAAAAGAAACCCAAGTTAGTCAAGGCTTGGAGAGCAAAGAAAAGTGCAGAAAGTTCCAAAGAATCTCTCATTGTGCAAACGGCATTCAATGCACAAAAGAAGGCAGCACCATGGGTCCTTGATAGTGGTTGTTCAAGCCATATGACTGGTGATAAAGAGAAATTCATCAAATTACAGCACTATGAAGGCGGTTCAGTGAAGTTTGGCAACAATGATGGTGCCAAAATATGCGGAAAAGGTGTTATTCAGCTTATGGCAAACAAGATCAGATCTGAAGAAGTCTTATATGTGTCTGGATTGAGACACAACCTGCTTAGTGTGAGCCAGATCTGTGACAAGGGTCACGAAGTTATCTTCACAAAGAATGGGTTTGCCATCAAGAAGAGTAGCAACGGCAAAACAGTGGCAACTGGATCAAGAACTGCTGGAAATCTCTATACATTGTCAGATGGAGCTGAAAAGACCTGCTTGATGAGTCGGACAGAGGAAAGTTGGTTGTGGCACAAACGCCTTGGGCATCTAAGCTTTGACAACATGTCAAAGATTTGCAATTCAAAGGCTGTAAGAGGCATGTCTAAAGTTGAAAAGCCTTCCAATCCCATTTGCGACTCTTGCCAAAAGGGAAAGCAAACGAGGGTTATGTTCAAGTCAAAGGAGCATCATTCAAAGAAACCTCTTGAGCTAGTGCACACTGATCTCTGTGGACCGATGCGAACTCAAAGCACCAATGGAGATAAGTATTTCATGTTATGCATTGATGATTATACTCGTATGACATGGGTATTGTTTCTTAAACATAAGCATCAAGCACTTGATCGTTTTAAAGTGTTTAAAGCACAGGTTGAAAATCAATTGGAAAAACGTATCAAGATCTTAAGGTCTGATCGTGGAGGCGAGTTCACATCTGAAGAGTTCACTAAATATTGTGAACATCATGGCATTCAAAGACAGTACTCAGCCCCTAGAACTCCACAGCAAAATGGAGTTGTGGAACGGAAGAATCGCACCGTACAAGAGATGGCTCGTACGATGCTAAGTGAAAGCAAGATGGCTGACAAGTATTGGACAGAGGCAATTCATACGGCTGTATACATTCAAAACCGATGCTTGATCAGGCCACATGAAGACAAAACTCCCTATGAGCTATGGTTTGGAAGAAAAGCAACAGTCAAGCACTTCAAAGTCTTCGGCAGCAAGTGTTACATCAAGCGGCTCGAACAAAATCCGGGCAAATTTGAAGAAAGAGCTGACGAAGGAATATTTCTGGGTTACTCCTCTACTAGCAAGGCATATAGGTGTCTTAACAAAAGAACCAGAAAAATCATAGAAAGTGCTGATGTGAGAATTGATGAAAACCATGAACCAAAGAATGGAACTCATTATGACAGTCCCGTTTATGAGGACTCGAGTGAGATTGATGATGAGATGGCTGAATCTAATGATTCTGAGAAATCAAAGGATGACTCAGAAGATACTACACCTAAGAAGCACAGCACTTGGGTAGAGCAACACCCTAAGGATCAAATCATTGGAGATCCTAAGGCAGGCGTTCAAACTAGACAAAGTGTAGTTAGCAATTACTCACTTGTGTCCACCATTGAACCCAAGACTGTGGCTGAAGCCAGTCTCGATAAAAGTTGGTTGAAAGCTATGCATGAGGAAATGTGCAGGAATTTTGCTGAAGAAATGACGAAAGAATTTGAGATGATTTTCACGAAACCTCTGCCAAAGGAAGTCTTCGAGTATCTCCGGAAAAAGTTAGGAGTTACTCACTCTCCTAAACCGTAGGAGTTGTGCTTGAAAGGGGGAGCAATGCATTCATTGAATATCCTATTCGCTCCTCGGTTTGGTCCCTTTGGACTTGTTGTCAAAGGGGGAGAGATGTTATGCTATGATAGCAAGGAGAGATGTTATGCTATGAAAGCTAGGGGGAGATTGTTGAAAGTGTTGAAGTTCCAATAGTGTTGCCAACAATTCCAAAGGGGGAGATTGTTGGAATTTGAGATGACTTGAGAAGTCTTTTGATGAATTGAAGAAGTTAGCATCTCAAGTATTGATTTGAGTTGGAATTCTTGTCAACACATTGTCACAAACATGATGTTGATAAGCTGGTATTGATAGAGCTTAAAAGAAGAAATCAGAATTGGAAACAGAATTGAAACAGCCAGGAATTAAGAATTCCTGATGCAGAGCACGCGGTCGACCGGGCTCTTCATGCGGTCGACCGAGCAAGAAGAAACCTGCAGAAACAGAAAAAAGGCACCTCTCAGTTATTTTCGTGACACAGTGTGTCTTCGGTCGACCGGGACCCCAGGATGTCGACCGAGCTCGAAATTGTCTGTTTTCCAGTCAGTGTCTTCGGTCGACCGAGCAAGCCATGATGTCGACCGAGCACGGGAACCAGAGTTGCGCAGAATTAGAAGTTTTGCACGAAAATTCAGCACAGTTATCTATTTCGTTTGGGAATCTTTCTAAACGAATTGTAGCCCGTTTTGAATACAATTAAGGGTTATTAAAACCTATATAAAGGCATGCTTGGGTCGTTCATAAACACACCAAGAAAAGACACCAGAAGAGAAGAAGAGAAGAGAAAAGAGAGAGAGTTCTTGAGAGAAAGCAGAAGCTGCTGCTGTGTTGCTGTTGTGCTGATGTGGTGACGTTTTCTACAGCAATTGTGGACGAAGATATGCTCTTGAAGATGGTGATTCGTCCATGAGTTAAGTGTCTCTCTGTTTATGCTTTAATTTCAATTTGTAAGGGATTGAGAGAGAGAGAATTGTAGAGGGGAAGGGCTGTAGATAGAATTAATCTTCTATTCTGTTCTTACATCAAGTTGGTGCTTGGTGTTTGGGGTTTGGTGATCCTATCTGTGGGTGCAGATAAATTGTAAAGGGAGTCGGTGCTTCCTAGATAGTTGGTGTTATCTGAAACTAAGGGTTTGTGCTCTTTGTCGTTGGTGCGACTAAATAAGATTCAGATCTGTCCCGGATTGGTGTTCGGACAGTCTTTGAACCGTGGACGTAGCCTTTCGGTGAACCACGTTAAATCTGGTGTCATTGTGTGGTTTGACTTGTTTTGTTGTTGAATTGGACCTGTTTTTAAAAATCACTGATTCACCCCCCCCTCTCAGTGATCGCGATATCCAACAGGTGTACCGCAGACATCTTTTCGTCGACATCCAGCCGTATATACCCTCTCGCTTTGCTTTGCAGCTGGGCTTTTCTCAAGGCGTTGTTAGAGCGCCTTCAAGCATGGTGAAGCGCTTTGGAGGCTTACAGGATGGGAGAAATGCATGGGCTTTCTATAGTGCTGAAGACACTACAGCCATGATTTCTTATCCTGTGTTGCTGACTTCCCGGACTGCCGGCTTTGCGAAGTGGTTCGCAGAGAGCTTTTCGGCATATCGGGGGCTTTCCAAGAAGGAGCTTGATGTGAAGCTGGCATCTGGAAAAGGCCTTGGAAAGTCGGATGGCGTCCGGCGAGAGGAAGTTTGGGCCTTCCTTTCTGGAGAGAAGCACAAGATAGGCTTTCTCGGTGACCAGGGCGTCATTGGTTCTGAAACTGTTCGAGAAATACCTGATGAGGCTTTAGAGCAGCTAGAACAGGAGGAAGCCGAACTTGGCGCTTGGATACAAGCGGCACAGAGGCAAGCTTCCGTGGAGTCTACTGGCAAGAGTAGACCATCCAGTGAGGAGTCAAGTGGGAAACCTGACTCTGACAGCGGGGCAGGTTCCTCTAAGAAGCGAGCCCGCCGGGGTAAGAGTGGGAGGAGTCATCATCGCAGCAAGGGGCAGCATGAGGACTCTCCTAACTTGGAAGTTCCTCTTACTATCAATGAGGATGTGCCAGTGGATGCTGACGAGCCTCCAGAGAAGAGAAGCCGAGAAGAAGAGACCGTCGGTGAAGGTATGATTCTTCCTTTTTCTCTTTCCATTTGTTTTCATGGGATTTTTCCATGTTCTGATTTGCTTCTTGTTTCTGCTTTTCTCTTTCTTTTTTTTAGCAGAGGAAGACTTGATGATGCCTGAGGTTCCGGTCGATGAGGTGGTGACGGATCCTGTCGAGGCACCTGAAGAAGAACCGAGGGACTCTGGAGTGAATCCAGAATCTCCAATTGGTATAACTTCTTTTGCTTTTCTTTTTTTTTTGTGTCTGTGACTTGGTTTGCTAACATTTTTTTTTGTCAGCTGACTTGCCATAGGATTCTGATGACTTTGAACCATCGATGGACGCAAATGTTGATGATGCTTTCGATGAGTTCATGGAGGAAGAGAGTGTTCCGCCAGTCGTTGAAGAAGGTAGTTTATAGTTATAACCCTGATAATGATTTTCAAACAGGATTATATTCATACCTTTTTGTGTTTCTTTGGCAGGTTTTGAAGTGACAGAGGAGGATCCGTCGCTTCCAGAGCAAGGGATGCCAAAGGTTGATCCAGAGGTAGAGACTCTTGGGACCAGCTCTGACAATGTTGAGGAGATTCCTCGCACTGAGATTCCTTCCCGAGAAGGAGTAGCTTCAGCTGGAAAGAGTTCTTTTGTTACTCTTCCAACAGATGATGATATGAGTAGCCGACCAACGGAGTTGGGCGAATCTTCAGCTGGGCCATCTCTTCTTTTTGCGAAGAAGGTGGTGGTGCGAGTTCTGAGCTCTTGGATTGAGACTCTGCTTTCTGGGCACTTAGATGCCGGATTTGGGATGATCCAGCATGTGCGTGAGATTCTCGGTGATGCCGAAGAAGCTGGTCTGGATGTCATAAGTGCCAGGGTGATCGTTGATAGGATCATTGAGCTGGGTGACAAGTGGTTTGAGACCATGGGTTTTCCTGACGATCAGTTCTTCAAGGAGATGTTCTTGGACCCTGCGGATAAGGCTCAATCTAACCTGGATGAGGCTACAGAAAGAAGGAAGTAGGCAGTCTGAGAGAAGAACTTAGAAGAGCTAACCATCATTGGGCTGACACATGACCTTAACATCCTTGATAGGGAGGTCGATGAGGCCAGGAAACGTCTTGAGCAATTGCAGGCACAAGTCGCTGCCAAGTGGACTGAAATAACAGAGGCTCGTGAAAGAGAGACTGCTCTGATTCACCGGGTTGCGGATGCCAATCGAGTTCTCAAAAGAAAGTCTGATGAGAACAAACAATGAAAAACCGCTCGGGGGAAGCTTCCTGGTGCGAAAGAAGGGTTACAGCCCACCCCAGCATCTCATGGCAGGTTCCTGAAGAAGCGTGCCTTGGAATCCTTGACGGATGAGGCCAAAAGCTTGCTTAAGGAGCTGAACTCTTGGCTGGAGACCATTTTTGATTGAGCTTCTGTTTGTTTTTTTTTTTATGACAGAAACTATCCCTTTTTCTCTTTATTTGGTATCACTTGTATTATTTTTTTTTGGTACTTATTTTTTTGTAGTGCTTGTGAACACTTTCTTTTTTTTTGGTACCACATGTATTTTTTTTGGTACTCTTTTTTTTGTAGTGCTTGTGAACACTTTCTCTCTTTTTTTTTTGTTATCCCTACGCTTGCTTGAATCTTTTTGTGATAAAGTAATTGCTAAATGGGATGCTCCCTCTTTTTTTGTTATCCCTACGCTCACTTGAATCTTTTTGTGATAAAAGTAATTGCTAAATGGGATTTGATCAAAAGGTTGTCATTTTGTGAAAATCTTTTGTTAAATGATTGTTTTGGCATGGAAGCCAGGTTTTTGTTTGTGGCATGGAAGCCAATTTTGGCATGAGAGCCAGCTTTTCTTGTGGCATTGATAGCCGAGTTTTTTTTTTTGTGGCATCTATAGCCAGTTTTGGTGGCATTGATAGCCGGTTTGTTTTGTGGCATCTAGCCGGTTTGTGGCATTGATAGCCTATTTTGTTTTGGTGGCATTGATAGCCGGTTTTGTTTTGGTGGCATTGATAGCCGGTTTGTTTTGTGGCATTTATAGCCTGTTTTGACGGCATTTATAGCCGGTTTGGTTTTCAAAAATGCAAGTATCGACTAAAAGTCGCCTCCCTGCTGAATGTTCTTGCAAGTATCGATGGAATGTCGCATCCTTGCTCATTCGGTTGCGAGTATCGATGGAATGTCGCATCCTCGCGGATTTGGGTGCAAGTATCGATGGAATGTCGCATCCTTGCTTTTTAAAATTTTTTGTTTTGCGGGTACTGACTTGATGTCGTTTCCCCATGATTTTTGAAATTTGTGGTTTTTTCGAACCTTTGGGTTATGGATATCAACTGAAATGTTGCATCTCCACAGTTTTGGATTTTGTAAGTATCGATGAAATGTCGCTTCCCTGCGATTTTGGAAGTGTCGAACATGGTTCATATGCTTCCGATTTGTGCGAGCATCGACTAAGCGTCGCTTCCTCGCGGTTTTTTTTTTTTTGAAAAACCATTTATTTTTTGTTTAAAGACACGAGGGTCATAAGTTTTGACCTAAAACCATTTTGGTGGTAAAAAGCAGGGTGGAATAGGGTGGAAATCCCTGAATCCGGATTTTGTTTCAAACCATGAATTTTGGGTTCAAGGGTTGAAAATTTTGGTCAAGTTAGGGAAAGGTTCCTAAACTTGGATATTTTTTTTTTGAACAATGAAACGATGAAAGTAAGCATTGCTTTAAATTTCTAGAAATTTCAACATTTGATATGAAAATTCTAAAAAAGGGTGGGTTTAGCGAGCGTGTACCTGGAACCGGTTTTGGCCGTACAGGCATTGCTCTTACCCAGTTGGGTAAGTCTTCAAGGGTAGTACCGCTTTAAGAACTTGCCGTTGATGGGCAGCATACATCTGTCACCTTCCATGTTTAGGAGTGCATATGCGCCATTAGAGAAAACCTTGTCGATGACGTAGGGTCCCTCCCATTTTGGCTCAAATTTGCCTTTGGACTTGTGAGCGAAGACCATTGGTCTTTTTACTGCAAGAACCAAGTCACTCTTTTTGTAGGCGCGTTGCCTGACTTTTTTATCGAAAGATCCTGCCATACGTGCTTGGTAAAGTTCAATGCTTTGTTGAGCTTCGAGCCGTCTCTCATCGAGATTGTCCAGCTCATGGAGTCGCAATTTGACATTGCTTTCTTGAGTCATGTCATTTTGCAAGGATACCGGAATTTGTACTTCCAAGGGTACGACAGCTTCGCATCCATAGACCAAGGAGAATGGTGTGCTATGGGTTGGTCCTCGAACGGTGGTTCGATAGGCCCACAAAGCTTCAGACATTTTGTCGCTCCAGTCTCTTTTGTGACTAGAGACCATTTTTTTGAGGATTTTGCAGAGTGTCTTGTTGAAAGCTTCTGCTAACCCATTTGCTGCCGGATTGTATGGAGTCGAAGGACAGCTTTGGGTTTTGTATTTGTCGCAGAACCTGTAGAATCGATGATCCCGGAATTGTGGTCCGTTATCATGGACGAATCTTTTGGGTATGCCGAAACGACAAATGATGTTGGTGCGCAGGAACTGAAGGACTGATGAGGTCTTCATTTCGTTAAACGCAAATGCTTCTGACCACTTAGAGAAATAATCCGTAGCGGCGAAGATGAAGCGATGACCTTTGCTTGAAGGGGGAGAAATAGGGCCTATGATGTCCATACCCCAGGCTTCGAAAGGCCATGAGATCGCTGTAGGATGCAGCCATTCTGGAGGCATGTGAATGTAATCTCCATGAACTTGGCATTGTTGGCAGCGCTTAGCAAAATTGCATTGCGTCAGCTACCATGGTAGGCCAGTAATATCCTAACCTTTTTATCTGATCATAGAGCTTAGGTCCAGCCTGATGAGCTCCGCAAAGACCAGCATGAACTTCTTTGAGTGTTTCTTCAGCCTCTTGTTGTGACAAGCAGCGTAGAAGTACTCCGTTGAAGGATTTCCTGTAAAGGATTTTTGAAGGAATATCCAAATGAAAGCTTGGGGTTCGCCTTTGGATGCTTACCCGTTCTTTTGGATCTTCAGGTAGGATTCCGAACATAATGTAATCAATGAACGGATCCCTCCAGTCGCCGATTGAAGTTTGAAGGATTGAAATCCGACTTCTGACCACTTGGTGGCATTCAGCAACTGCTTGGTGTGTGTTAAGAGATGGAAGGATTCTTCTTTCGCACACTGTGATTTGCATGTTTTCCCCTTCCTGGATTGCCATGGATGCGGCAAGTCCGGCTAGGGCATCTGCACGTATGTTTTCACCTCTACGAATGTGGGTGATGTGACAGATGTCAAACTTTTGCAGAAGTGATTGTGCCTTGTTGTAGTAAGGCAGCAAATCTGGCTTCCTGACTTCAAATTTCTGACTCATCTGGTTGACGATCAGTTGAGAGTCTCCAAAGACTTCCAGCATGGTGATACCGGATTCGATGGCGAGTTCCAATCCTAAGATTAGAGCTTGATATTCAGCTGCATTGTTTGTGCATGGTTCCAGTAGCAAGAAAGCGTGTGGAATCATGTATTTGTCGGGGCTAACAAAGAGGAGGCCAACTCCCGAGATCAGCTGTCTTTTTTCATTCGTCCTGGTTGCACCGTCAAAGTACATGTCCCAGGAGGCACTTTGTGAGAAAGTCTCCACATTGTAGACCGGTTCGTCTGGGAGATCATCTATGAGCGGAGAATCTTTAGGCAATGGATGCTCTGCGAGGAAGTCCGCTAGAGCTTGCCCTTTGATTGCTTTTTTATTTACATACCTAATATCAAATTGTGACAGAAGGATGGACCATTTTGCCAGTCGAGCATTGAGAGAACCTGCCTTTGTGACAAGGACCTTCAAGAGGTTGACCCTCGAGACTAGGTATACTGTATTGGAAAGCAAGTAGTGACGCAACTTTTGTACGGCGAACATCACTGCAAGGCATTCTTTTTCGACTGGAGAGTAGCGATGCTCTGCACCTACTAGCTTGCGGCTGAGGTAATATAGAGCAGCTTCTTTTCTTTGATCATTTTCTTGCTCAAGCAGAGCTCCCAAAGAGTGATCAAGGGCTCTTGTGTACAAGATGAATGGTTTTCCAGTGGTAGGAGCAGCTAACACTGGAGGTTTTGTCAGGTATGACTTGATGTCTTGGAAAGCAGCTTCACAGTCAGCATCCCAGACAAAGTTTACACCTTTTTTCATCAGTCGGGAGAATGGACGGCATTTCCCTGAAAGATTGGAGATGAACCGTCTGATGTAGGCTAATCTCCCTTGAAGCCCTTTGAGTTCTCTCAAGGTTCTTGGAGAAGGCATTTCTAGAATGGCTTTGACTTTTATGGGGTCAAACTCTATTCCAGCTTTCCGAACTAAGAATCCGAGGAACTTACCCGACGAGACGCCGAAGAAGCATTTCAAAGGATTCATTCACAGTTTGTGTTTGCGAAGCCGGACGAAGACTTCTCGAAGGTTTTCGAGATGATCTTCTTTTCTTTGCTTTTGACGGCGAGGTCATCAACGTAACATTCAACCGTCTTGTGCTGCATATCTTGGAATATTTTCATCATAGCCCTCTGATATGTGGCACCAACATTTTTTAGACCAAATGGCATGACAATATAGCAATACACGCCAAATGGGGTCCGAAATGATGTATGTTTTTCATCTTCAGGATGTATTTTTATTTGATTGTAGCCAGAGAAGCCATCCATGAATGTCATTCGCTCGAATCCACAGGTGTTATCAATCATTACCTCTGGTATGGGGAGCGGAAATTCATCTTTAGGGCATGCGCCATTCAGGTCTCTATAGTCAATACAGACCCTGATCTGCCCATTCTTTTTTGTCACGGGGACAATGTTGGCCAACCATTCAGGATGTTGTTCCTCACGGATGAAGCCGACGCTTTTGAGTTTTTGAACTTCTTGTTCAATTTTATCCATCACATCTGGACGGAATCTTCTTTGGCCTTGCTTGACAGGCTTGATGTCTTCTTGAAGATTGAGTTTCTGAACTGCTATTTTGGGGTCTAAGCCTGGCATTTCAGCGTAAGACCATGCAAAGCAATCAACGAACTCACGAAGAAAGGCGATATACTCGGGTAACTCATCATCCTTTATGTTCTTGCTTATGAATACAGGACGTGGGTTATCTGGTGTTCCCAAGTCTATCTTTTGAATAGGATCTTCTGTTGGAAGGTTCGAAGGTGGTTCCTCCACAATATTTTCGGAGGCTTCCAGCTCAACGAAACCTTCTGGGGTTTCAAGGGAATTTCCAGACCAAGGTTTTGTTCCTTTCCACGGGTCTTCTTGATCGGTAATTTTCCCAAGGCTTGCTATGAGATGATCCCAATCGCCTGTTGAAACCGGGTCGAAGTAGGCTACTTCTTTTGGAGATGAGGGTTCTTCTGGGTCAGAAGTCCACACGTCTGTGCCATCGGACAACTCCTCTTCATTTTCAGAGAAATCGTGCCAATTGGATGAGCTTTCTGGATCTTTGTCAGGTGACTCATCAAAGAGATATCCAGGGAGATCGATGTCTTCATGGACTTGAGAAGCTGAGGCTTGGTCAGTATATTGACTTTTAAGCCTTTGTGTCAACTGTCTCAAGGGAGTGTCAGGATCATACCCTAACCCGTGTGAAGACTTTTCTACATAGCCATAGAGTCTCCAATCTTCCAGCTGGCTTTTGGTCAAGACGGGCCCCAATGGCGTGAGAATACCGCGTCCTTTTCCCAAACCGACTGGGTTTTGAGCGTCATAGCCCATTTTCTTCATAATAGCTTGTGCCACAGAACTGTATAAGGATAGTTGAGGCATACCTTTATTTTGGAAAGGTTCAAGCATGGAGTTTGATGAAGAAGCATCCGATCTATGGAAGAAGATCGGCTTTTCCTTTGCTGAAGTTGCTGGAACAATGAAGGAAGCTGACGTAGGATCTTCTATGTCAGAAGTTATCTCCATTGGAGTGAGAGCAGGCTGAACTTGCTGAGTGTCAGCTTGGCTTGACGATGTGTCGTCTTCTGGCTCTGAATCCGAGTCCGTGTCTTGCATGATAGACATGAAAGAGACAACAAATTTGCCCCCAGCCTTTTGTTTTGCCTTTTTCACTTTAGTTGTGATGACCAAAGGCTTTGAAGGTTTGAGGGAGATGATGAAGGGAGTTTGAATGCTCTCTTCAGATTTACCGGATGGTTTGTTTTCTTCCGGTGATTGTTGAGGAGCTTTGCCTTTATCTTTCTGGAGATTTTCGGCAAAGGATGCTGTGTGCTTCTCCTCTTCTTCTTTTTCACCTTCATACATCTGTGAGTCTGCGAAGTGGACTTCTTTACCTTTGAAGGGTTTTCTGTCCGCAAAGACTCGATGTATCATGCCGTCGTCGCCAACAAACTTGATGCATTGATGTAGAGTTGAAGGGACAACACCATTCTCGTGGATCCAAGGGCGTCCGAGAAGGATGTTGTAGCATGAAGGGGTTTTTATTGCATACGCTGTGACCTCAGAGATAAGATCACCGATCTGCAACTTGAACCTGACTTTGCCGATAGGCCTTTGAGTACTCCCATCGTATCCAAAGATAGATACAGATGTGCGGCTCAGCTTGCTGGGTGGGATGCCCAACTCTTCAAGAGCCGATGTGGAGATGAGGTTGAGTGCAGAACCTGGGTCGATCTGAACTCTGTGCATAGGCATTTCCTTGATATACCCTGTGAAATACAGGGGTCGGTTATGCCTGGTTTCTCGAAGTAGGAGGTCGTCCTTTGTGAAGGCGATGGTTGCACTGGCTGCTTTTTTAACCGAGAGGCATTCAATGCATGATTCCTCAGTTTTCTTCTTTTCTCTCTTTGAGGAGGCTTCTGAGTTTTTGACCCGGTAATCCATTTCAATTTGGAGGACTTGCGGGGCATATTTGTCGACATCCTCATTCAGCTTTTGTAATTCCGAGATGAGATTATCACGAGTGTGCGGAGACATTCGCAACAAATCTAGGATGTGCAGACGTGCATGTATGTGCTTGAAGTGTTCAATCAAGTCATACTTGAAAGCCTCCTTAGGGCCTGCATGTTCATCATTGTTGCCACTAGGGGCGCTTACAACATCTTTTCCCGAAGGATTTACATATGTAAAGGAAGATTGGTTGTAATTTTTGTGGTAGTCCCAGCCAGAGTGGGTGCCTCTACCAACTTCGAGAGCTTCTTGAGAAGGGTCTTCGTTTGGAAGATTGTCTTCAGGATCAAGAGGCTGTCGTTTTTCATTTGCTGAGGATGAATCAGCAGCAGAGTTGCCATCCTCAGTGATCGTGTTGCATGGAGCATTTTCCGGGAACAAGTCCTGAACAACATCCAGTACCCTTTTTTCTTCGTTGACTAATTCATCATCCCAAGCATCAATGGCTGGGAATTCTTCAGTCAGGAAGGGTGTGAACTTTGAAGTCACAGTCTCAGGAGAAGAAACCTGAGAGGGTGTCATCTCAGTGAAAGTCACGTGAGACGAGGTGGCTTCAGAAGATACATTGCTAGGCGTCGCCGAAGTGTAAGTGCTCTCATCAGACGATGCTTCGGAAGAGCTATAATCCCGAATTATCACATTACAGGAAGCTCTGACGGGAGATGTTGCCTGATAGGAGTCAGACTCATCCTCGGATGTAAGAGGATCGTCTATCCAGTAATTTTCTCCATTTTCAGGAGTTAAGGGAGGATGTACCTAGTGGTCTTCAGGGACTTCAGGCTCTGGGTTGCGAGGAGGCTCGTTGACGCGGTCTTGCTCTTGTTCTAGAGCGAGTCGCTGCAAGATCCTTGCATATTCTTCAAGATCAGGCATGGGAGCCGGATCTTCTTCTTCATCAACTCTTTGCGGCTCAACATGGTTGATTCTCACTGGAGTAATGAGAGGTGCTGAGTCAGCAGCATTTTCTTGTACAGCCTCTTGGTCTTCTTCATCATCAGACCAGGATCCTTGTGGCTGTAGGGCGTTATACCAGATTACTGGCATAAGATGAGACTCAAGAACCCATTCTTTATCGGAGAGATATTCTCCTGTTTCAAGGGACTCCTCCCACTCATCTGTGTAGTTGGATTCGAATCCATCATCGGTGTTGCTGGACTCGTATCCATCAATGGAGAATCCAACTACAGAATTGCAAGAGTATGATGCCTCCTGCATGGCTTCTTTGAATTGAGGTGGCACGAAATCACTGAGAGTGAATTTCCTTACCCCCTTTGAAGTCTCTGGAAGGGATGTTTTTGTTACCTCCAGTGAAGCGGTAGAGGAAGCCTCTGCCTTTTCTTTGACCTCTAGTTTTGGCTGGGTCTTCTCTTGCCGTTTGAGCTTGAGGAGATGTTTCCTAGCCTGCCTTCGCTGTTGAGCTGTAGGCTTTGTTTTCACGACCTCCCAATTTTCATCTTCCAGGAGATCAGGATGTACCCATATCGGTTGTCCGTCTGGTGTCGGGTAAGGAACCAGTTCCTCGGATGCTTGGATTGAGTTTATCACCTTGAAGGAAGTAGTGATCTTCTTCTTCAGTGATTTTGATGTTTGTCCACATGTCACCATGTTGACGGAGGCAGACCCATAGTTTTTGTCAAAGGTGATGACTCCGTTTTTCCACATCTCATTTATTTTCTCTCTCACAACGAAGCATTGATTGAGAGGATGCGAGATCATCTGGTGGTATGGACAGTATCGAGGATCGTTGGTTTTGCCAACATCACCCGGTCTTTTTGGTTCAGGCAAGGTGAGCTTGCCGTTTGCCATAAGAGCCCCGAAGATTTCATCAATATCTTCATCAAACGGATATTTCCTCTCTACTTGTTCTTTGAAGGCATCTGAGAGTTCAGGTCTCTTACCAGCAACTTTATTTTCAGCTTTCTTTGGTGGCTGAGGAGCTGACTTAGTCTGCACATTGAGGACCTCTTTTTTCTTTGGTTTAGAGGTTGCAATGGCGGTCGGCTCTTTTCTTGATGATTTCTGACTGTTGAGGTCTTTAATCACCGTTTCAGCTTCCATGGAAGCTTCTAGGAGTTCTCCCAGGTTTTTTGATTTGTTGCCGATGATCATGGAGCGGATTCTGGCTCTCATGTTGTTTCGGCAAATGTCGACTAGCGACGCTTGTGGCAATACATCAGAGCATTTGTATGCCATTGCTTTCCACTTGTGAATGAAGTCATATGTTGATTCATTCTCCCCCTGTTTTAGGCTGCACAGCTGAGCCATAGTAGTGGGATGATCCTCACCTTTGAAGTGAGTCAGGAAGCGTGTCTCTAGCATGGCCCAGTTTTGGATTGAGTCCTCCGGCAGAGTGGAGTACCAATCGAAGGCCGCACCTTTTAGGGTACTTGCGAAGAGGCAGATCTTGAGTGCATCTTGATCCGCGATAGCTCCCATCAGGATCTTGAAGTGGATGACCTGCTGTCTGGCTGATCCTTTCCCCGTATATGTTTGGAGAGTAGGATGTTTGAATTTGGTGGGGAACGGGACCGAGTCCATCCATAAGGGATATGGTGGCTTGATCCCATGCTCCTTGAGTATATCCTCTTCTTTTGCTTTGGCGAGGATACTGTTTACGTCCTTTTTGGTAATGGTGCGTGACTCATTTTCTTCTCCATTTACCTCGTCGTTTTGATGATTCGGAGGAGGTTCATTATTCGCCTGATTTTGGAAGGCGAGGAGAAGGTTTTCCATCAGAGTTTCAATCCTCTGCTGGCACTGTTCCAACTGCTGGATGCGGGTGATCGCATCTTCTGGAGGTGGATTGCGGGGTGGTGGCTCAGAATTTGTAGCCAAGACATTCATCCTTCGTGATTCTCACGAAGAAACTATCCTGGTGACTGAGCTGGGGCTCATTCTTTTTGAAGAAGAGCTTGAGGAAGGATCATTCTGCTGTCCTTTGCTTGAAGGAGCAGGGGATTCTTCTGAATGTCTTCTTGTCCTTGAGACGTTGCGGGTCATCGGACGTCGGACATGGATTTTTGTTGCTGACTTTTGGCGTCTTCTAGTTTTTCCAACCATATGGACGGCAGCAACTTGGTTGGGTTATTCTTTTTCGACCCATTTGGGAGAGACTTGAAGTGTAGGAGGCTGGGTCCTTTGCTTCTCTAGACTATTTTGCCGGTATGACGCGCGGCGGCCTATGCGACGGGCAATTTGAGCTTCGGTCAGCTCTGGCTAGGCTTTGACGATGAAGGATGTGCTCCCTCGGGCGCAGCAGCCGAGCCTGTCTTCTTTGCAGCTGGGCAAGGACAGGATGCGAACCCTGTCCTTCGCCTGTTGCAGCGAAGCTTTGAATTTTTGGAGTTCGGCCCCTGTAGAGATGAAGGGTCGAACTGCAGGTTTGTAGGCCTTAGCAGGTGCTTGCAGAGGCCTTGTGATGCATGACTTGATTTTGGGCTTGTAGGAACAAGCCGGCTCATGCTGGGATGACTTGGAAGTCAGGTTGGAGATGGGTTTCTCCTCTTTCATGTAGGCAAGAGGGTAGAACTGGTTCTCCTTGAGTGGGGCCAGGAATGTTGGCTTAGTGGATGTTTGGGACCTTCTTTGTTTTGGTGTAGGTCTTGGGGACCAAGTCTTGGGATAGACCTGGTCGTTTGTAGGTCGAGGCTTCGTGGAGCTGCCACGGGCTTCAGGCCTTCTAGTGCTCGCCTTTGGTGTCACGGTAGTGACACGTTGAGAGGCGAGTTTCTGCTTCTTGGAGGGAGCAGTTTATTCCTCAGGAAGTGGGAATGGTCCCAGCGTCCCAAAGACGATAGTCCGGGGAGTCGAGGTCGACCCGGAGTTTAGAAAGTTGCCGAGGGAGTTGATGCTTCGGCAGCTGATGGGGCGCTTGTAAGTGCGCGAGGTTTGCTTCTGTTGAAGCATGAGTTGGTGCTTGTTTTCATCGAAAGTAATGGTTAGTGAAGCTGCCATTGTTAGTTTTTCAAAAATTTCTGAAACAAGACCACATCCATTAGTAATCACAAGAATATAATGATCATAAATGGGAAGTTCTATGGTTTCGTCTTTTCAAATTGCTAGAGGAAGATGACCCAAGCAACATGAAGAAGGCAAAACACCATAGAGGGTACAATTGTTCTGATCGCAGGTATGGTAAGCCCAGAATGGGCATCCCAGTGACTGCTAGAAGCAATTGTGAACTTAAATTCGACTTATTGAGAAGCAGAGCTTGTTCGAGGTAAGAAGAATATAAAGTTGGAGTTACAGATGTGCCGGTCGCAATACAGTAGACCTTGGAAGGGCGTACTAGTACCGCTAGACACAAATGTTTTGAGACCGCATCTATGAGATGAGATTCTCTGTTTTGAAAGGTCAAAATTGGATTCATCAAAGAGAGCAGATGGTATTCCAATCTAAACACGGGCTCAGTAATTTCCGTGAGCGCCAGTGCTCAGAAAGAAATGAACCATAATTTCTCGAATCTGAATCTAAAAATGACGAGTTTTTTTTTTTTGAAAGGCCAATATCGGGTTCATCAAAGAGAGCAAAAGGCACTCCAATCTGAACACGGGCTCAGCGATTTCCGCGAGCGCCAGTGCTCAGAAAGGAGAAGACCAAGATTTCTCCAATCTGAACCCAAAATGACGGAAGTTTTTTTTTTTGAAGATTTTTTTAAAAAAAAAAATATTTTTTTTTATTTTTTATTTATTTTTTTAGATATTTTTTTAGATTTTTTTTTTGAAAATTTTTTATTTTTTATTTTTTATTTTAAAATTTTAATTTTTTAAAAATTTGATTTTATTTTTTTAAAAAAATTTGTTTAAAAGACGAGAGAGTACACATAGGCCTCCTAACCCGGTCTTATGAAATCTTGATTGATAGAATTGCCCCCAGGTAAGGGTAGGATTACTTAATGAACCCGTTTGGAGGACCCTTGCCTAGAACAGTCAAGTTGTCTCCACACTCTGGACAAGGCTTTTCTTTGAATCAACCATGATCAAAGAACACAGTTGGTTTAACCTTAGTGGTCTATGTCTTTTCTTTTTATATATATATATTTTTAATGAACTCATCGAAGAGAAACGATGGCCCAAAACCTTAGTCGAACAGGCTCAACATTTCTGCAAGCGCGATGAACGATAGGAACGGATCAAGGTTTCTCAATTTTGAATCCAAAATGAGAAATCTATTTTTTTTTTATTTTTTTTTATATATTTTTTTTAGATCTTTAATGTACTCATCGAAGAGAAACAATGTCCCAATCCCCGATCCGAACACGGTTTCAGCGATTTCCGTGAGCGCCAGTGCCCAGAAGGGAGAGGATCAAAGTTTCTCAATTTTGAATCCAAAATGAGAAATCTAATTTTTTTTATTTATATATATATATTTTAGATCTTTAATGAACTCATTGAAGAGAAACAATGGCCCAATCCCCGATCCGAACACGGTCTCAGCAATTTCCGTGAGCGCCAGTGCCCAGAAGGGAGAGGATCAAAGTTTCTCAATTTTGAATCCAAACTGAAAAATCTGATTTTTTTTTTAAAAGAGAAAGAGTGGAAATAAATTCAAAGAATTAGAAATTTCCAAACAAAAAATCTCATCTCATTTTTTTTAGATGCGGAATTCAACATAGGCCACCAATTATAAAGTAGCCAAGGAATCGAGAAAAGAAATATAAGCATAGAGCAAAATATATGATATGCAAATATTTCATTTCTAGCATCGTGTTCTCAAATAAACGGGTCCCACCGGGTGTGCCAGCTTGATGGACCGCGCTCCTGCTCGGTTCCTACCGAGGTCGGCGGACGTGGGAGTCCGTTCGGTTCCGACCCTTTCGTAACCAGGGGGCAGGGGCGTGCATCAATATTTCTTTTTTTTTTTAGTGGGTGTGCCAGATTTTCTATTTTACTTAGAATTGCAAGTGGTGATCCGAAGATCAACCTTCGCAAGTAAAAAGGAAATCAACTTCTTTCAAGTTTTCCATTGCACATATATTTAAGAAAAGAGACATTTTTCTTGGTTTGCCGTGAAAGGCGTTTTTTTTGGCATTTATAGCCGATTTTGGCGTTTATAGCCGATTTTTGGCGTTTATAGCCGATTTTGGCGTTTATAGCCGATTTACAATCCTTATCAATAATGAAAGACAAGAGTTGTGATTTTTGTCTCTTTTGAAAAAATACAAACTACAATGAAAAGCAAGAAAAGGAGGATCTAACTTCTCAGGAGATTGTGGGGGACCCGTTTAGATTGACGGTCGCAAACCATATGTGGGCTTCGCCATCATCCATGCAGATGAGAACAGAGGATGCTATTGATTCGCTTGGCTTGGCTATAACCTCAGGTTTTTAGAGGACAAAGACCAAAAGGAGGTCCTATGTCCAATGAAAAGCCGAGTAGACGGGCTTGAAAAGCCATGTCTAAGCCATTGGCGGCAGAAGGAGAAGGCAAGGACCTTGGGGGGGAGTACCCCCCAAGGGACTTTTGTCACCTTGTTGCGGTGGTCGGTGTAGAACTTCCGCAGAGTTTTCTCTCTTTTTTCTTTCTCTGGATTTCTGTGCTTTGTCTGTCTGTGTGTTTGTGCTTTTTTCTGATGATCCTTTCTTCTTGGAGAGCTCTCCTATTTATAGGCTTTTAGGTAGCCATTTAGGAGGGTTTATGAGCTTTGATTGTCATAAAGCTACATAAAGGGAGGAGTTACAGAATTGAATTCTTTATTTTGTAACTCCTTTTTCTTGGCTTCTGATTGGCCGGAGGAGATTGAGGGCATTTAATCGCCATGATGGGAGGAGTTTCAGGGGTTAAATACCATGAATCTCTTGACTTGTAACTCTCGGATGCTTGCTTCTGATTGGTCTATCCAAAGAAATGGATTAATGACTATAATAAAGCTAGTCAATTAATCGCATTAAGTGGTCGCCGAGCAGTTGAAGAGTCGCGGGCCGTGCCGCGTCTTTTGGGATTCTTCTGGTGATGATTATCGATGGATCTTCATGTAGATCGACATCAGATGACCATGTAATTTCAGGTGTTTGTTGCCAACAGCGGGTCGGTGCCATCTGTCCTGTCGATTTCTCGATCGGTCGGGTAGAAAGCACACTTTTTTTGGTTGACCGGGTGGCGATCAATATTGTTTTCGATACTCTTGATGATTGACCCGTGTTTTGGACGGATGTCAGAGGACTTGGTGTCTCAAAAGCATGAATTTTGGAAAGTACCAGAGGCTGGGCTCTTCGAATCGCGAAAAAACGGCGAAAACCGGGGTTTCCGGGGCCTTCCCGGCGACCCCGGGCTCCAAGGTCGCCGGCGACCCTGGGCCAGGGTCGCAGGGGTCTGCGACCCTGGGGGGGGTTTTCCCCCCTTTGTGTCCCGTTTTGTGTCCGGTTTTGCTGTTTTTCGATTCTTTTTCCTTCTGTATTTTTCCTTGAAATTTTGACCATTTATTGGCCTGATTTCTTTGTAGGAAACCTGATGAGAATCCTTGCATTTTATTTTGCAAAGTTTCCAATTTCCTGAGAAAGCCGAAGACTTTGTCGCGCAGAGCTGCCGATTTTCCGTCAGAAGCTAAAACTGGGCCAAACGATGTCGGAATGACCTGAAATTTGGTGTGAAGCCTCCTGAGCAATAAATAAGACCAACCATAGGCTTTTTTTTTGAGTTTTGAAGCTGTTTGGGGTCCTATCACTAGTAGACTCGCTTTTGTCGTGATGAAGATGTCGCGGTTTGATGTGCGGTAAACCGATGTCCGATTGACTTGAAATTTGACAGGGAACCTATTGGAGTCATTTTAAGATGATCCATAGGCTCTATCTTGGAAATCATGGTCCCGGAGAGCTTTGCCACCGAGAGGCCTGATTTGACTTCCGAGCGTCAAACTATGGTCAAATGTTGTGGAAATGACCTGAAATTTGACGTGTAGCCCTTTATAAGCATTTTGAAGCCGTCCATGTGCTCTATCTGATGAGTAATGGCCTCGGTGGTTCTCGCCGTCGAGAGGCTTGATTTAGCTGTTCGAGGGTTGATGTAGGGTCAAACGTTGTCGGTTTGACTCGGAACTTGACGTGGAGCCTTTTGGAAGTATTTTGAGACCATCCATCGGCTCTGATCGAAGATTTGGTGTCTCCGATGCTTTTGCCGCCGAGAGCTCCTTTTCGGCTGTCGGAGAAGCGAAGTTAGGCCAAATGATTTTGAAATGGCCCGACACTTCTTGTGTACTCCTCTTTTGGCTGTCTTGAAGGATCTTGTGTTAGGAATTTTGTGTATTGCAATTTGATGGATGCATATCATTTTAATCATCATTTGATTTCTCACACTTGCATTATTTTAGAAAACATTGAAATCTTATTTTATCCATGCATTGTTTTTTAAATATGGTAAAACTCAGTTTTATGCATGAATTGGTTTTAATTGTGGATGCAATTTGATTTTGTAAAAGGAATTTCAAAATTCAAGCTTAGCCTAAGTTTTAAAGTTTCAAATGATTTGTGGCTTTTTATGATTCATGATTTTAAAAAATACTTAGATTGATTTAAATCATGTTTCAAGCTTGATTTAATGGCCCCAACAAGTCCCACATCAAAAATCTTTGAAAATTGCAAAAGTATGCAAAATGGGAAAAGTGACCCAGGGCCCAGTGTACCCGGTCGACCGGGTACACATCCCGGTCGACCGCGTACACTGCGGGTCGACTGGGCATAGAGCCGTTTGGCTCTCCAACGGTCATTTTTCTGACCGTTAAGGGTCGGTCGACCGGGCCTGTCATGGGGTCGACCGGGGACACACAGAAACTCTGTTTTCTGTGTATAAAAAGGCTTCATTCCCTTTGGAAAAGGAGAGGAACTTTTGAGGAAACTTTGAGCCTTCTTGGAGGTATTTGAAGAGAAGATAAAGGGGATGAACCAAGGGGATTAAGTAGGTCATTAAGGAAGCTCAAGCTTGGATTAATGAAGTTAAATCTCCAAGTAAGCTTTGCTTAATTTAATCATATGTTTCATGCTTGGTTTTAAATCTTTGGTAAATGTATTTAGCATGATAACTATGATGAAATGAATTCATTTCTTCCATTCAATCTTTGATATTAAGTTGTAATGAATTCTTTTCCTTGATTCAAACTTAGTTTAGTTTTAAACTTTGTTAAACATGTTATGTTTAAAACTTTGATTTCTTTATAACATGTTAATTTAACTTGTTTGAATCATCATTGTTGTTTTCAATCTTTTTAAAACCTTTGTTAAATCTTGTTTTTGAAAACAACACTACAAATGCATCACATGTTTAAGCCAAATTAATTTCATACAACTTGTGAGCCTTGATTTTTTAAATCATCAACAAGTTAGTATTTGTTCATGTGATTTGCATTTAAACTTCAATCAATTCTTTCTATGTGCTTTAATCTTTGAATTGCTTTGAGCATATATTCATTGGACTTTACTTTTTAAACTTGATTGAAGTTGTCACACACACACCTCATTAGCATACATCTTTGCACTCATTAGTGTGTTGTGTGAGTTTAGTTTTCACTTTCAAATTAGCCTATTAAAGAGGCATTGTAATTGTGCTTTAATTGTAATCTCTTAGAGTGTCCTTTGGAAGACACTTTCTTTGAGAAATCATTTACTTGTAAGGTTATTGCTTAGCCATTTAAAAGCATTGTGTAAAGGTTGTTGTTTAGCCTAGAAAAACAACATTGTAAGGTTATTGCTTATCCTTGGAAAGCATAATTGTAGAGGTTATTGCTTAGCCTTTTGAAAAGCATAATAGTGGAAATCCGGTGGGGTGTGAGGAACACAAGCCGGTAGTGGATGTAGGCACGTTGGCCGAACCACTATAAATATTGTGTTGTGGTGCATGCTCTTGTGGTGATTGTATGTATTTAGCTTCCGCATTGTGCTTGTTATCATCACTAGTGACTAGTTAGTTTATAGAAAATTAAAATTGGTCATAGTTAGTCACTATTAGTAGCTCACCCTATTCACCCCCCCTCTAGGGTTAGGATCCCCAAGGACTTTCATCTTGCAGTTTTTGTTTGATTCTGACAAGATTTGATTTTTTGGAAGTAGCATTGCCTATTTATGGCAGGTTGCGACTTCATGTAACTCTTTGGATCTTGAAGAGGCAAAGTGACATTTTTGGTGTCAACAGCCTCCTCAACATCAAGAAAGCTACATGAAGCTGCAGCCTACCACAAATGGGCGATGCTACTTCTAAAAAGTCCAATCTTGTCATAATCAAACAAAAACTGCAAGATCCTTCAAGACAGCTGTAAGACCCCGACCCGAGAGACCTCGATTAGAGTTAATTGAGTTGTGTTTTAGTTTTAAGTGTGTTTAGTGGTTTTGGATTAGTTTGGGATTAGAATAGATTTTATAATAGCTTTGGGGAATTTTGAGAGCCTTTTTACTTGTGGGACCCTTTGGGGGTTCTTGCTACGAATTGTGTGAGATTGGGGGATTACCAATGATTTCCAAAAATTGTGTTTTTAACCCCATTTGACTTGTCTTGTTAATCCCTACAACTTTCATGTTGACATCGTTCCCATTCGAGGGCCCTAAACCTGACTTTTTTCAATTTGAGGGCAAAATGGTCCTTTTACCAAAAATCTAGACACCAATTTCAATGTCACCAAAACGTGCTAAAAATATACTTTTTGGAAACTAGAAATTTCTCCGATCAACTTGGTCTTCTTCGTCAAATTCGTTTGAAGCCTGAAAGCCATGATTTTAGCCCGACAAGGATTTTAAGCTGGGGGCCCCATCCCCAGTTGCTATATAAGGAGAGCTCTTCTCTTCATTTTCCCATTTTTCTTGTTAAAACCCTAGAAGGAGAGGAAATCCCATCCCTAAGGGTTTCTCCCTTGTCTCTCTTGCTTCCTTTCTCATGAATCATCACAAGAGCTCTTCCTAATCAAGAAATGGACTCCATGCTCATCTTCCTCACCTCAAGAGCTTTCTATTGGTACCATTTGTGAAGACATGCATCACTATTGGAGCTTCTTTTGAGCTCTCTCTACCTATTTGAAACACTTTTAGGTAAGTGATCCTCCCAATCTTCTAGATTCTTACTCTCCTAGCCCTAGGGAGACTTAATCTTGACTACTGCAAGTTTTCCCTTTCTATTGTTTGGTTTTGATGGTTTTAGGGTTTGTATATGGTTGTTTTTGTGTAGATTTTGTATCTTGGCTTGGAGAGGTGTTGAGGCTTGATTTTCTTAGCATTTGGACCTAAGGCAAGTGGATGAATGGATTGATTTCATGATTTCTTATTTTTAAGATTTGAACTCTTACTCATTGCTTTCACCTAATTTATCTTTATGGGCTTTCATGGTTTTGGAAATATGCATAATGATAGGCTATTCTCTATTAATAGTCCCCTTGGAAAACATGTGCATTATTGTTTGTTTATAGATCATTTGTGTTCATTTATGGACTTTTATTAACGGAGTTACCTTGCATTGAATGAGGTGGAAGTGATGGAGAAGTTATGTTTGGTTGGTGTGGTTGTTGAAGGAAGTAAATGATGGATTGAATGGGGCTTAAATAAGGTTTTAGAGATCCTCAAATGTATGATGAAAGGGTGCTCAAAAGAGGGTGAAAGGAAAGAAAGAGGAAGGAACGAACTGTACATAGAAATTAGTTTATGGACAGTTCGCTCGAGCGACCGTGACACATCGCTCGAGCGAACCCGTCACAGAACCTCGTTGGCTCGAGCTAACCCTCTGATCGCTCGAGCCAATCTGATCTGAGCAGGTCCGCTTGAGCTAATCCCAAACAGAGAGTAGTTCGCCTGAGCGAACCTCCCAATTCGCTCGAGCGAACTGCCTGTCTGGCTTGGGTTAATACCTAAGGACTTGAAACATTGTTTTTAGGCTTGGGGAGGTATTGTGTGGAGCCCCAATGCTATGTAAGGACTTGTAAAGCGTTGTATGAAGTCCGGAGGAAGGAGAAACCTCATCATGGAGATTCGGTGAGGAAATCTAGATTGGTCAATGTCTATAAGGACCCGGAATGTCTCTAATTCCTAAAGAGTACCAATTTATATCATGACCGACATACGGGACCCTATTCACACTGATTCAATTCTGGGAACCTCATTGTCTAGCCCGAAAATATATGAGAACCCATTCGTACTCGATTTTCAATCAAACTCTTATTAGAATTTGAAACCCATGTGATATGACTAGATTGTCCCGAGAATATTAAAAGTGATGTGTTTAGCTTTTGCTAACCTGTATGTGTCAACCGGATGTGAACATGTATTTGTGCCTATTGGCACCCCGTTCCTTTACTATACATTTGATTTGATTTCTCGTATTTGACCCATGAGTCGGCACCACTGAGCTTGGACAACCTTATCGGTTCGATCCACCACCTTGGAGATCTTTCCCCTCCTGATAGTCTGCTGCAGTCTGGAATACGTAGAGTTTTTACCCGGTTCGCTACCGTGGTCCCGTAGAGTATATATATATGTATATTATAGTATTTTATCGTTGTCCCTCCTCACCTTGTGTGACTGAGGTCAATGATCCTGTAGGGTATGTGTTATCTTCACTTTAGTGAGAGAGGATGTAGCTTTGTGTGGTTGCCATCTTGACAGTTCCTTATTCTTGGTACCTCTACTGTTTTATATCGTTCATGTTGTTACTTAGCAAATGATGCATTAACCTTAATGAAATTCATTATTTATACACAGGTTTTCTAAACCCTTGCAAAGTATCATTGTTTTGTTTATTGCCATATCTTTTCACCCACCTGCCAGACCGTCGTGTTTGATCCATTTATTTTGGTACTCAGGTCCCGAGCTTATTGCCATCGAGGAGGAGCCTGAGGAGGCGGTCGGTGAACCGCAGCGTGTGATAGAGTGGCAAGCCGATGATGTCATGTAGACATCCGTTCGGGCTTTGAGGACGACACCTTTTGGGATATGTCTATTAACTTTTGGGTTCTATTGGATGTATGGTCTTTGATGACCATTATTTTGGGATAATTAACTAACTGACCTTTTGTATATACAATTAACTTTACTTTTGGGGAATATGCTTATGATCATTGCTCATTCTGATATCTTGTCATGTCAATTATAAATCAGTCTTGTTTATGGAATGGAATAGCACGAATATGATTTGCTACACGCTTCCGCATTCTTAAATACGTGTTTGATATGTTTATATGTGAGAAGATGTGTAAAGATAATCCTCACCGCGGAACCCTATGGGAAATCACGTGCACGGATAGATGTTTTTCTTAATTCTGTGTGCGGTTTAGCCAAAGGGATGCACGTGGCGCGGCATCAACATTAGTCCCGATCCCGGATTTGGATCCCCTAATGCGACAGGACTGGTATCAGACCGGGACATGTTTCACGCAATTAAAAGAAACTAGAAATCTTAAGTACGTGGCGAGGATTCGTTAGACTCTCGTTAGATAGAATCGTGTGAGCAATGTGTAACCACCCTGTACTTGATTTATAGCTAACAAATTGTTTTGTAGCGTTATGCCACCTCGCAAACGAGTAGCAAACAGTAATCACGTTGCTAGTAACAGTGAGAATACAGGGCCTATTGCAGAGGATACACAGGATAACAACATGCAGATTCAATTCCAACAGATAATGCAGGCTATGTTAGACCAGCAACGCCAGGCCAATGAGAACCAGGCTAGACTTCAAGCACAAGCACATGAGACACAGGTTAGATTGCAAGAACAGATGCTTAAGAAAGACGAGGATCATGCTAGGGAAATGGCTCAAATGCAAGCACAATTGTTGGGTGTGCTAGAGAGGAGACCGGAACCAATTCCAGTTGCACCACCGGGTCCGGTCAACAATAGAGGGAATGATCCTAATGTGTTATACGAACGGTTCAAGAAGAGAGGACCGAAGGAATTCATGGGAACCAAGGATCCGATGGCAGCGGATGACTGGCTTGAGCACACAGAAAATATATTCGAGATCTTCACATGTACCGGTGTGGAATGAGTGCAACTCGCGGCTTCTATGTTTACGGGCTTAGCAGATATATGGTGGAAAATCATCAAGGCAGAATACAAGACAATGGCTGATGCAGAAGCTTGGGCTAACTTCACGAGGCAATTTGGAGAGAAATATGTACCTGCACATGTCAAGAGGCAAAAGGCAGCAGAATTTCAGCAACTTGTGCAAGGGAACATGACTGTCCTCGAATACCTCACCAAATTCGAGAGATTGTCTAGGTATGCACCAGAGTTGGTGGACACGGTGGAAAAGAAGATAACTAAGTTCCTTGAAGGGTTTCACCTAATTATTGAGAGAGATGCTACCGGGGTTGTACCACCCGTCACCTTCGAAGAAGCTGTCAAAAAAGCATACAAGTTTGAGAACTTTCATAACAAGATCATCAAGAACCAAGGAAAGGATCAAGGCCACTAGCAGCAAAACTATCAGTAAAGGAACAATCAGAATAAGAGGCCAAGGCAAGAACAGAATGCATAGAATCTAGGGGCTTGCATCCATTGTGGAAAACATCATGGTCACAGGGGCATGTTTTAGATGTGGTTCGCTGGACCACCAGATGAGGGATTGCCCAAGGCCAGATAGACAGAATAGACAGCAGCAGGGAGTACAGCATCAGGCACCACCTCAGAACGCGTTAGTAGTCCAGAATCAGGCAAGGCCACTACAGCAACAGGCACCACAACAGCAGTATAGGCCACAGCAGCAACAACAGGCCCGTCAGCTAGGGCAAAATCAGAACCAAAATCAGTGTCATCAGAATCAGAACAGGAATGCACAGCAGGGCAGGCAACCACAAGGACAAAACAGGCCACAACAGAGGGCACAACTGTATGCCGTCAATAGAGCTGATGCAGAGGCGGAAGGCAATGTAGTGGAAGGTACATTTCTCGTCTGTGGTTTTGATGCTAGGGTTTTGTTTGACCCTAGCTCTACTCACTCATTCCTATCTCCAAAATTTGCTAAGTTGATTGATATGCATGCTAGAGAGTTGAGTTTCATTTTGACTGTGGTTACCCCTTTAGGTAAGGAAGTTGTTTGTATGACTTTTTACCCTAGTTGTGCAGTCATGATAGGAGAGGTAGTATTACCAGCAGATCTCATTTTATTGGAGATGCAGGAATTTGATGTCATCCTAGGGATGGATTGGTTAGCAGGATACCATGCTACTATGGATTGGTTAGCAGGATACCATCCTAGGGGTGTTTTTTCAGGGAGAGAGGAGTAATCCTAGTGCAGGGTTTATTTCAGCATTAAAGGCGGATAGACTTCTAAGAAGTGGTTGTGAGGCTTATTTGGCATTTATCACGGAGGATAAACGGTCCCAAGGGGTGGAGGAGATCCCAATTATTTGTGAATTTCTGGATGTTTTCCCGGAGGAGATACCAGGATTGCCACCCATTAGAGAGATAGACTTCACTATTGAGTTGTTACCGGGGACCGCTCCGATTTCTATTGCACCTTACAGAATGGCTCCAGCAGAATTGGGAGAGTTGAAGATACAGTTACAAGAACTTTTGGACAAAGGTTTTGTGAGGCCTAGTGTGTCACCGTGGGGAGCACCAGTTTTGTTCGTGAAGAAGAAAGATGGTTCTAAGAGAATGTGTATTGACTATAGGAGATTGAACCAAGTGACCATAAAAAACAAGTATCCATTGCCAAGGATAGATGAATTGTTCGATCAGTTGCAAGGAGCTGCTTACTTTTTGAAGATTGATTTGAGATCAGGCTACCATCAGTTGAGAGTCAGAGATGCAGATGTGCCAAAAACAGCTTTTCGGACAAGATATGGACACTATGAGTTTCTAGTGATGCCATTTTGTTTGACTAACGCACCAGCAGTTTTCATGGCATTGTTGAACAAGATATTTGCAGAGTATTTGGATCAGTTTACAGTGGTGTTTATTGATGATATTTTGGTGTATTCCAAGACCAAAGAAGAGCACGAAAAACATTTGAGGATAGCACTCCAGCTTTTGAGAGAAAATCAGTTGTTTGCAAAACTTAGTAAGTGTGAATTTTGGTTGGACCAAGTCACATTTTTGGGCCATATCATCTCGAAGGAAGGATTATCAGTGGACCAGTCCAAGATTGAGGCAGTTGTGAATTGGGATAGACCGAAGAATGCATTAGAGATCAGGAGTTTTCTTGGATTGGCAGGGTATTATCGGAGGTTTGTGTAAGGATTTTCGACCTTTGACGAAGTTGACTAGGAAAAACACACCATATGTATGGACAGACAAGTGTGAAGCTAGTTTCCAAGAGCTGAAGAAGAGATTGACTACAGCTCCAGTCCTTACTTTGCCATCAGGGAGTGTCGGTTTCACCATTTTTACCGATGCTTCCAACGTTGGACTTGGATGTGTTCTAATGCAAGATGGGAAGGTAGTTGCATATGGATCCCGGCAGTTGAAAGACCATGAGAAGGACTACGCAACACATGATCTAGAGTTGGCAGCAGTCGTTTTAGCATTGAAAATGTGGAGACACTACCTTTATGGAGAGAAGTTTGAGGTTCACTCAGACCACCGTAGTCTACAGTACTTGTTTTCTCAGAAGGAGTTGAACATGAGACAGAGGAGATGTATGGAATATATCAAAGACTACGATTTTCCAATCAAGTATCACCCGAGGAAAGCGAATGTAGTCGCAGATGCCTTGAGTAGAAAGTCAGTTAGCATGCCCAGTCTTCGGGGGATTTATGTTGTACAACAGTTAGAGGAGTGGGGAGTAGATTTCCAGCCTCTAAGGGAGGGTGTCATGTTGGCAAATATGTCAGTGTCAGAACCTTCCTTCATTCAGAAGATCAAAGAGAACCAGTTACAAGACCTAGAGTTGGCCAAGATTTCAGAGCATATAGCATATCGTCCAGATTTTCGTGCTGTGGATGGAGTTTTATACTACATAGATCGTCTATGTGTGCCTAACTTGGAGGACTTGAGGAATGATATCATGACCGAGGCTCACAATACCAAGTATTCCATACACGCGGGCAGTACGAAGATGTACCAAAAGTTGAAGGGCGGATTTTGGTGGAATAACATGAAGAGAGAGATAGCAGCTTTCGTCTCCCGATGGATGACATGTCAGTTGATCAAGGCAGAACATCAGAAGCCTCCAGGGTTGCTACGGCCATTAGAGATTCCGGAATGGAAATGGGAGCACATTACCATGGATTTCATCTCGGGATTACCGAAGACTAGTAAAGGCAATGATGCTATTTGGGTCATAGTGGACCGTCTCACCAAGTCAGCTCATTTCCTACCGATGAAGACTGGGAAGAAGATGCATATGTTACCTTTGGCACAGTTGTTTGTCACAGAGATTGTCAGTCGACATAGACAGCCAGTTTCCATCACATCCGACAGAGATAGCAGATTTGTCTCGAGATTTTGGAAGACACTGCATGAGTCTATGGGTACTAAGTTACAGTTCAGCACAGCCTATTACCCACAGACCGATGGTCAGTCAGAGAGGACAATACAAACACTTGAGGACATGCTACGAGCTTGTGTGTTAGATTTTAAGACTCAGTGGGATGAAGCCTTACCGTTGTGTGAGTTTGCTTACAACAATAGTTTCCACTCGAGTATCGGGAAGGCGCCTTTTGAGCTTTGTATGGCAGAAGGTGTAGGACACCTGTTTGTTGGGAAGAAGTTGGCACTCGCAGTTTCCATGGTCCGACTATCGTTAGTGAGACAAGTGACAAGGTCAAGTTGATCCAAGAAGGTCTGAAAGTGGCTCAGAGTAGGCAGAAGATCTATGCAGATTCTCACAGAAGGGATTTGCTGTTCAAAGAAGGAGATAAGGTTTTCTTGAAAGTGTCACCTACTCGTGGAACTTTGAGGTTTGGACAGAAGGGTAAATTATCTCGGAGATACATTGGACCGTATGACATTGTGAGTAAGATTGGTGATGTGGATTACATATTAGCCTTACCACCCAAACTCTCAGGCGTACACAATGTTTTTCATGTGTCTATGTTGAAGAAGTACGTCCCCGACAGACTACACATACTCCGTTATGAGCCGTTAGAAATCCGAGAAGATGCTACATATGTTGAAAAACCGAAACAGATTATTGACACCAAGGAAAAAAAGTTTAGAACTCGGACTATTCAGTGGGTCAAGGTACTTTGGGAGAATCATGGACCGGAAGAAGCAACATGGGAATTACAGGATCAAGTTCAGAAGAAGTACCCACATCTCCTACCAGAGGTGAGTTTTAATTTCCATTTGGAGGACCAAATGTCCTAAGGGGTGGAGGATGTAAGACCTCGACCCGAGAGACCTCGATTAGAGTTAATTGAGTTGTGTTTTAGTTTTAAGTGTGTTTAGTGGTTTTGGATTAGTTTGGGATTAGAATAGCTTTTATAATAGCTTTGGGGAATTTTGAGAGCCTTTTTACTTGTGGGACCCTTTGGGGGTTCTTACTACGAATTGTGTGAGATTGGGGGATTAACAATGATTTCCAAAAATTGTGTTTTTAACCCCATTTGACTTGTCTTGTTAATCCCTACAACTTTCATGTTGACATCGTTCCCATTCGAGGGCCCTAAACCTGACTTTTTTCAATTTGAGGGCAAAATGGTCTTTTTACCTAAAATCTGGACACCAATTTCAATGTCACCAAAACGTGCTAAATATATACTTTTTGGAAACTAGAAATTTCGCCGATCAACTTGGTCTTCTTCGTCGAATTCGTTTGAAACCCCGAAAGCCATGATTTTAGCCCGACAAGGATTTTAAGCTGTGGGCCCCATCCCCAGTTGCTATATAAGGAGAGCTCTTCTCTTCATTTTCCCCTTTTTCTTGTTAAAACCCTAGAAGGAGAGGAAATCCCAGCCCTAAGGGTTTCTCCCTTGTCTCTCTTGCTTCCTTTCTCATGAATCATCACAAGAGCTCTTCCTAATCAAGAAATGGACTCCATGATCATCTTCCTCACCTCAAGAGCTTTCTATTGGTACCATTTGTGAAGACATGCATCACCATTGGAGCTTCTTTTGAGCTCTCTCTACCTATTTGAAACACTTTTAGGTAAGTGATCCTCCCAATCTTCTAGATTCTTACTCTCCTAGCCCTAGGGAGACTTAATCTTGACTATTACAAGTTTTCCCTTTCTATTGTTTGGTTTTGATGGTTTTAGGGTTTGTATTTGGGGGTTTTTGTGTAGATTTTGTATCTTGTCTTGGAGAGGTGTTGAGGCTTGATTTTCTTAGCATTTGGACCTAAGGCAAGTGGATGAATGGATTGATTTCATGATTTCTTATTTTTAAGATTTGAACTCTTACTCATTGCTTTCACTTAATTTATCTTTATGGGTTTTCATGGTTTTGGAAATATGCATATTGATAGGCTATTCTCTATTAATAGTCCCCTTGGAAAACATGTGCATTATTGTTTGTTTATAGATCATTTGTGTTCATTTATGGACTTTTATTAACGGAGTTACCTTGCATTGAATGAGGTGGAAGTGATGGAGAAGTTATGTTTGGTTGGTGTGGTTGTTGAAGGAAGTAAATGATGGATTGAATGGGGCTTAAATGAGGTTTTAGAGACCCTCAAATGTATGATGAAAGGGTGCTCAAAAGAGGGTGAAAGGAAAGAAAGAGGAAGGAACGAACTGTACATAGAAATTAGTTTATGGACAGTTCGCTCGAGCGACCGTGACATATCGCTCGAGCGAACCCGTCACAGAACCTCGTTGGCTCGAGCTAACCCTCTGATCGCTCGAGCCAATCTGATCTGAGCAGGTCCGCTTGAGCTAATCCCAAACAGAGAGTAGTTCGCCTGAGCGAACCTCCCAATTCGCTCGAGCGAACTGCCTGTCTGGCTTGGGTTAATACCTAAGCACTTGAAACATTGTTTTTAGGCTTGGGGAGGTATTTTGTGGAGCCCCAATGCTATGTAAGGACTTGTAAGGCGTTGTATGAAGTCCGGAGGAAGGAGAAACCTCATCATGGAGATTCGGTGAGGATTTCTAGATTGGTCAATTTGTATAAGGACCCGGAATGTCTCTAATTCCTAAAGAGTACCAATTTATATCATGACCGACATACGGGACCCTATTCACACTGATTCAATTCTGGGAACCTCATTGTCTAGCCCGAAAATATATGAGAAACCATTCGTACTCGATTTTCAATCAAACTCTTATTAGAATTTGAAACCCATGTGATTTGACTAGACTGTCCCGAGAATATTAAAAGTGATGTGTTTAGCTTTTGCTAACCTGTATGTGTCAACCGGATGTGAACATGTATTTGTGCCTATTGGCACCCCGTTCCTTTACTATACATTTGACTTGATTTCTCGTATTTGACACATGAGTCGGCACCACTGAGCTTGGACAACCTTGTCGGTTTGATCCACCGCCTTGGAGATCCTTCAGCGACATTTGACCAGACTTTGACTCTTGGAAGCCAAATCAGGCCTCTCGGTGGCGAGGCTCCCCGGGACCATGGTTTCCAAGACAGAGCCTGTGGATAATCTCAAAATGACTCCAATAGGTTCTCTGTCAAATTTCAGGTCAATCGGACTTCGGTTGACAGCACATGAAAGCACGACATCATCCTCGCAACAAAGTCAAGTCTACTGGCGAACAGACCCCATACAGCTTCAAAACTCAAAGAAAAGCCCATGGTTGGTCTTATTCACTGCTCAGGAGGCTTCACATCAAATTTCAGGTCATTCCGACATCATTTGACCCAATTTCAGCTTCTGACGGAAAATCAGCAGCTCTACGCTACAAAGTCTTCGACTTTCCCAAAAAATTGAAAACTTTGCATTCCAAAATGCAAGGATTCTCATCAAGTTTTTTACAGGGAAAAGAAGCCAATAAATGAGAAAAAAAAATGTCAAAGAAAAGTACAGAAGAAAAAAGAATTGGAAAAGACCTCCAAACGGCCATGAAACGGGACCAAAAGGGGAAAAATCCACCCAGGGTCGCAGCCCGCGACGTTGGCCCAGGGTTGCCGCCTACGACCCTGGCCCGGGTCTCCGGATTTGCCCCAGAGAGGCCCGTTTTCCATCTTTTTTCTCGTTTTGAAGCGTCCAACTCCTGTGATTTTCCAAAATCCATACTTTTGAGGCACCGAATCTTTCGGCATCAGTCAAAATCATGGGTCCGTCTTCAAGAGCACCAAAATCAATACTGATCATCAACCGGTCAACCAAAAAGTGCATTTTCTACCCGATCGATCGAGAAATCGACAGGACAGATGGCACCGACCCACTGTTGGCAATCAATGTCTGAAGTTACATCGTCATCCGATGTCGATCTACATGAAGATCCATCGATGATCATCTCCAGAAGAATCCCAAAAGACGCGGCACGGTCCTCGACTCTTCAACTGCTCGCCGACCACTTAATGAGATTAATTGACTAGCTTTATTACAGTCATTAATTCATTTCTTTGGATGGCCCAATCAGAAGCAAGCATCCAGGAATTACAAGTCAATTGATTCATGGCATTTAAACCATGAAACTCCTCCCATCATGGTGATTAAAGGTGATTAAATGCCCTCAATCTCCATCGGCTAATCAGAAGCCAAGAAAAAGGAGTTACAAAATAAATAAATAAAATCTTGTAACTCCTCCCTTTATGCAGCTTTATGACAATTAAGGCTGATAAACTCTCCTAAATGGCTACCAAAGGCCTATAAATAAGAGAGCATTCCAAAGAATTTAGAATCGGAAAACCCACTCCCAAACACAGATCCCAGATCAGAAAAAAGCATAGAAAATCCAGAGAAAGAAAGAGGAAAAATTCTGCGAAGTTCTGCACCGACCACTGCTACAAGGTGACAAAAGTCCCTTGCGAGGCACCCCCCAAGGTCCTTGCCTTCTCCTTCTGCCTCCAATGGCTTAGACGTGGCTTTTCAGCTCATCTACTTAGCTTTTTATTGGGCATAAGACATCCTCTTGGTCTTTGTCCTCAAAAAATTTGAGGTTATAGTCAACCCAAGCGAATCAAGAGCATCCTCTGTCCTCATCTGCATAGATGATGGTGAAGTCTAACATGACTTGCGACCGTCAATCTGAACGAGTCCCCCACAATCTCCTGAGAAGTTAGATCCTCCTTTTCTTGCTTTTCATTGTATTTTGTATTTTTTCAAAAGAGACAAAAATCACAACTCTTGTCTTTCATTATTGATAAGAATTGTAAATCGGCTATAAACGCCAAAAATCGGCTATAAATGCCAAAAAATCGCCTTTCACGGGAAATCAAGAAAATGTCTCTTTTCTTAAATATATGTGCAATGGAAAACTTAAAAGAAATTGATTTCCTTTTTACTTGCGAAGCTCGATCTCTGGATCACCAATTACAATTCTAAGTAAAATAGAAAATCTGGCACACCCACATACAAAAAAATGCTGATGCACGCCTTTGCCCCTCGGGCACGAAAGAGTCGGATCAAATGGACTCGCACGTCCGCCGACCTCGGTAGCACAGAGCGGAAGCGCGGTCCATCAAGCTAGCACACCCGGTGGGACTCGTTTATTTGAGAACACGATGCTTGGAAATGAAATATTTGCATATCATATCTTTTGCTCTATGCTTATACTTCTTTTCTGGATTCCTTGGCTACTTTCTAGTCGGTGGCCTATGTTGGATTCGCATCTAAAAAAATGAGATGAGGTTTTTTGGAAATTTCTAATTCTTCGAACTTATTTCCACTCTTTCTTTAAAAATAAAAAATAAAAAAAACAAGATTTCTCAGTTTGGATTCAAAAGTGAGAAACTTTGATCCTCTCTTATCGTTCATCGTGCTTGTAGAAATGTGGACCCTGTTCGAATAAGGTTTTGGGCCATCGTTTCTCTTCGATGAGTTTATTAGAGAGAGATCTAAAAAAACAAAAAAGAAATCAGATTTCTCAGTTTGGATTCAAAATTGAGAAACTTTGATCCTCTCCTATCGTTCATCGTGCCTGCAGAAATGTTGAGCCTGTTCGAATAAGGTTTTGGGCCATCATTTCTCTTCAATGAGTTCATTAGAGATCCAAAAAAAAATCAGATTTCTCAGTTTGGATTCAAAATTGAGAAACTTTGATCCTCTCCTATCGTTCATCGTGCTTGTAGAAATGTTGAGCCTGTTCGAATAAGATTTTGGGCCATCGTTTCTCTTCGATGAGTTCATTAGAGATCTTTAAAAAAATTTCAAAAAATCAAATTTCTCATTTTGGATTCAAAATTGAGAAACTTTGATCGTTTCCCTTCTAGGCACCAGCGCTCACAGAAATCGTTGAGCCCGTGTTCGGATCAGGGATTGGTTCATCATTTCTCTCCGATGAATCTGTCAGGGATCAAAATATATATATGTATGTATGTATAAATTAAAAAAAATTCAAATTTCTCTTGTTTGGATTCAAAATTGAGAAACTTTGATCCTTTCCCTTTTGGGCATTGGCGCTCACGAAAATCGTTGAGCCCGTGTTTGGATCAGGGATTGGGCCATCGTTTCACTTCGATGATTCTAATTTAGATCTAAAAAAAATTACATAGACCACTAAGGTTAAACCAATTGTGTTCTTTGATCACGGTTGATTCAAGAAAAGCCTTGTCCAGAGTGTGGAGACAGCTTGACTGTTTTAGGCAAGGGTCCTCCAAACGGGTTGATTAATTAATTCTACCCTTACCTGGGGGCAATTATATCAATCGAGATTTCATAAGACCGGGTTAGGATGCCTATGTGTACTCTCTCGTCTTTTAAATAAAAAAATCTTTAAAATAATTTTTTTTAAATAAAAAAAATAAAAAAAGAATCTTAAAAAAAATATAAAAAAAAATTCTCAAAAAAATCTAAAAATAAAAAAATAATATTTTTCAAAAAAAATTCTTAAAAAATATAAAAAAAAAGATTTTCAAAGAAAAATCTTCAGAAAAAAAACTTCCGTCATTTTTGGGTTTAGATCTGAGAAATTTTGTTCTCTTCCCTTCTTGGCACTGGCGCTCGCGGAAATCGTTGAGCCCGTGTTTACATTGGAATGCCTTTTGCTCTCTTTGATGAATCTGTAAGATCCCGACCCCCGATTCTTTTGTTTAGTATCGTTTTAATCGTGGTTTAACTTGTTTAGTGAGATTTGATTTAGTTTGATCTTGTTTTTGAGTTTGACTAGATTTTTCCTTAGTCTTTGAGATTTTGTAGACCGTTGACTTTGGTTTGACCCGGTCTTTATGATATGTATTTTTATGAGAAATTACTTTTCATTTCTAAAAATTCTGGATTTGACGTATTTCGACTCATTTTATTAAGTTTAACAACTTTCATGTTTTGATCATTTTGATTTGATACTCAGAAATCACGTTTTTCGAGGAAAATGGGCAAAAATGACATTTTCACTAAATCTGTCCATGAATTTCGAAAATTTCAGAATTTGGGGAAAATATACTTTTTCGAAAGTAGAATTTTCGCTGATCATTTTTGTCTTCTTCGTCGTTTTCGTTCGGGACCCACAATTGCTAGTTTTGACCCTTGTAAGTTTGGGGCCCATGGGGCCCAGCCCATTTAGTCTTTATAAAGCCATGGAGGCTCTTCTCCTTCCCTATTTTTCCTTTTTCCTGCAACAAGGGAGGAGATAGGGTTTTCTCCCAGCCCCTTTCTCTCTCCTCATGTACCTCTTCTTCTTTGATGCTAAATGGAGAGTTGAGCTTCCCATCTTCTTCTCCTTCCTCTTAGCTTCCCAAAGAACCCATTTGCAAGGATTTTGAGCTTAGGAAAGACCCTCATTCAAGCCTCTCTTCTTTGTTTGGATTTCTCAAGGTTAGCAATGGTTTTCTTTTCTTGAGATTCTTGTTTTCCTCTCCATTTGGAGTGTTTTAAACCCATTTGCTAGGGTTTTCCTTGGAGGTTTACCAATGTTGACATTTTAGGGTTTTCTTGGGAAAATTTTGGGGTTTTTGTAGATTTGAAGCTTGAGGCTCTAAGGCATTGTTTGGAAAGTAATTTTACTCCTATCTTGACCAAGGCAAGTGAGATTTTCAATTAATATGATGTTTGTAGGTTTCTTGTTTGGTTTCATGGTTTTTCCTCATTATGTTCTAATCCTTTACTAATTATGGATTTACTTTGAATGAATGAAGCAATGTTATGTTGATTTCCACTTATGTTGCTATTGTACAATGAGTTGGGAGTTTGGTTTTCACTTTGGTCATCTTGAAAAATTAGTCTTCTTTGTGTTAAGTATGGTGTCCAATGAAAGGGAGAAAACTTTGCTTTAAAAAGTGTTGTGTTTGGGCCAATTAGAATGATTTATGGATGGTTTTGATGAGTTTGGAAGGTCAAGGAAGGGCCCAACAAATCTTGGAAATTAGCATGAAAGAAAAGGAATCAAAGGAATCAAGAAAAAGAAGGAAAAAATGCAAGAACAGAACTGCCGAGCTGGACTGGGCAGGCCCAGTCCGCTCGAGCGACCCACTGGGTCGCTCGAGCGGACCAGACACTGTCTGGGCTCCGCTCGAGCGGACCTGGGTTCGCTCGAGCGAGGCCCAACTCAGCCTGGGGCTGGTTCGGGCCCGAGTTTGGATTGTTTTGTGGGCCAGATTGTTGGGGCTTCCTTGGGCCTGATTCAAGTCAGCTTTTGGGCCAATTCAAGATCTAATATTGGGTCATCTTCGGGCCTGATATTGGACTGATTTAAAACTTGTTTCGTGGGCTTGGTTAAGGCTCAGCTTTGGGTTGCTTTAAAAATCAGTTTTGTGGGCCTGGTTCAGGTTAGTCTTGGGTTATTTTTAAAGGTTGTTTTGTGGGCCAATAAATGTTTAGCTTTGGGCTGTTTTTGAGATATGTTTTGTGGGCCATTCAAGTTAGTTTTGGACTGTTTTAAGGATTGATTTGAGCCATGTTTAAAGGGCTGTTTTGGGTTAAACGAGTAGACTATTTTGGACTTGGTTTAAGGCCAGCTATGGGCATGTTTTTAAGAGTTTTGACATTACTTTTGATACTTGGAAATTGGTGAAATGGGAATGATGTGAGAATGTACATATGTGAAATTATCCGGGAACCTTTCGTGTCTCAATGCGCACTTTATCATTTAAACACTATGGATTTTCATTGGCATCAAACACACTCTTTACTAATCAATGTTTAAAGGTTAAATGTGTATTGGGATGGCTCCTTGGTAAGTCATTAAGTCATTCTCCACTATCCATTCCATTTCAAGTTAGAAAAATATGTTGGTATTTGTATTTGCACTCTTTGGTAAACTAATTTGAATAGCGTCGGTGATTTGCTATAAAATCATGTGGCTTTCCATGTTCGAAAGGATTGACCGTATGATTTTATACAAATCACTTTGATGTGTATTTAAACGGTTCACCATCGAAATTCGTATGTTTTCTCCGATTCGATTTGAAAAGAGATTGGAGTATGTTTGTCACATTCGGGATTTCTTCGATGAGACTATTGTTTTGATAAGACTAGTATTTGAAAATAAAAACCTCGAGGCAAGACTGGGCCAGAGCTTTGTAGTGCGAGCCCATGAGCCAAAGAGGCTATGATTTCGAAAATAAAACCCCGAGGCAAGACGGGGCCAGAGCTATGTGGTGTGAGCCCCTGAGCCAAAGGGATTAGTATTGTGTTAGATTTGTGTCGGTTCGAGTTTTGAAAACTAAAGGCACCACTAGGCTTAGGTCACCTTGTCGGGCTGATCACCCGGCTTGGGATCTTTAATTTGTCCGCCAGCTGCAGCTTGGATTCTGTCTGTACCGACCATGGCAACGGTTTTATCTGCCGGTCCCATTTGTATGGCTACGGTTCTGATTTCTGATCTGCCGGTCCCATTTGTATGGCTACGGTTCTGATCCTATTTTTAGTACCACGTTCAGTGGCTACGTTCTGTCTGCTCTTATTACTTCGGTAATAGGAGGATTTAGCTATTTGTGGTCGCCAAGGTTTTATCTGCACATTACTTTAGTTTATGATTCTTGTTGGTTATACTTTTTATGCTTTGATTTGTTTAATGTTTACGATATCGATCTTTATTGTATTGTCCCTACTATTCAGTTTTTAAATGTATTTCCAATTATTAAATGTTTTGCTTAGGTGGTTATCTTTTCGAGACATTTATGCTTTAGAGACTGTTCGTTTATTTGTCTTGATATTTATGTTCGGACTTTCGATCGTTTTAGCATGTTTTATTGTCATTATTGTTTAGACTATTTATTCGGTTTTACGATGATTTCATCAAGTTTTATATATGTTCTTTGGTTTCATATTATTTGTTTATTTGCTTGCCAGACCGTCGTGTCTGACCCTTTTTGTTTGGTGCCAGTTTCTTCTCTTTCTGGTTTTAGGTGTTTGATCAGAGGAGGCGGTGGGACCGCCGGTCCGACGTGAGAGGCTGCCCACTGATATCGTCTTGATGTCAAGTTTGGCACCGGAGTTCGTATCTAACACTTGGGGTAGTATTCTGTCTAGTTGGATATTTTGTATGGCTTGTTAGCCTTTTTATTTGGGTTGTAATTAAGACACTTGTTAATTGTAATTTGAACATGTGGGAATTAATTAGTCTTGTTACTACCAGCTCAGTGTGTTCTGATATATGATTTATGCCAGTCTGCTTATATGATGGCTTTATGGAATTGGTTGCGTGCGACGCGGAACCCGATGGCCACGGATTCCGGGTCGTAACACCATGTTTAGCTTCCGCGAAAAATATACTCTGATTGTGTTGGAATGTGATTATCCTCATTCATGCGGATCTTGGGAACTATAATAAAAAGTTTCAAATTATCCCAAAATTTCGCACCCCGGGATCGGATCACTGCAGGGCCCGGTTTTGGGGCGTGACAGGTTTGGTATCAGAGCTGGTTAGTTTCTAGGAAATAAAATACTCTAGAGACATTAAGACGTGTGGTGAGGATTCGTTAGATTGTGTCGATTTGTTTTCTCGTGTCTTTGTTTCTTTGGATTTGAGTCGGCTTTTCTTTCAGTTCGGGAGATTTTTCTTGTCTTGTCTTTTAGTTCTGTTGTTAGGAGATTTGGATGACCAAATTTCCTCCTTAGTGGTGGAGAATTTAAAGTCTCCATACTCTTGTTCGGTGTCCTTTGTCTGTGCTTGCGTCGGAGACTGAGAACCCTTTGGACTTGGTATGTTGTTTTCGGAGAACATCAGCAAACTTTCATCCTTCAGCATCTTCAATGTGATTATTGAGAGAAGACTTGTGCGTTTGCCCGTCAGAGTTGGACTCGAGCAGTAGTTGAAGATCCCCTTTCAACTAATCAAGGATTGTCATGCAGCGTACTAAGGTAAGTAAATGTGGATTTTGGGTGAACTCGGACTATCTTTCCAGATGAAGGACTGCAGGAGACACATTAGTTGTCGATTTTTATGAAGGGAGAAGAGATTTTTAGTTAGTAAGGTTGGAAGCTAGAGCTAGAAACTCAGGGATTTCCCCGGATTCGACTAGCATGGTCATAGTTTTGGTTGAAAATTCCCGTAACTTGTAGCTTAGCCAGTGTAATTTTCAGAGGCAATACCAAGTGCATGGTTCGTTGTGGTCAAGATGATTTTTGGCAACAGAGGAAACCTTGGGAATTTCACCGACTTACAGGGTATTGGATTGGACAACGTGCATATGCAAGGGAGTACCTCAGTGGTTTGGATGTCCATTTCTTATTTAAAATGATTTTCATGATATTTTCATCTTGTTATGTTTTCCTTAATGTCTATGATTTATCCATGTAGTGTTTAAACAATCGATTTACGTTCTTCTTTAAGGCTTATTTTGAAATAAACTATGTTATATACTCTTTTCATTAGTCGCATGATTTCGTTTTCATGAGGATTTGTGTTATGAATTTTTATTTAATCTTCTTAAGACATTGTTATACAATGATCTTGAAATTTCGCTACTGTTTTAATTCTTTTAAATGTTGACAGCTACATTTCAAAACCTTAAAGATCTCAAAACTTTGTATGTGTTTGGCTGGAAATGGATTTCAACAAAATTTCATGTATGGTCATACTACATGCAAATGATTTATTTTTGAAACCCTAATTTGAGATTGTTGAGTATTTCAATGATTTGTTGGGTTATAAAAATATGAATTTCAAAACGAATAATGTTGTTTCATATTCAAACTTTGATAAACTTTATTTATTAAGCTTTATTTGTTAATTTGGAAGTTCAGTTTCTATTATGTTTTAAAATGATGAAATTCAACTAAGTAATTATTTTAGTCCCTATGTTTAAGATTTTAAGGGTTGTTTTGCATTGAATGGAATGAGTTGTATTAGCCTATGGTTGGAGTTTGGAGGTGTATGGATTGAAGGGTGGATGGATGTCAGGATGTGTACCGGTTCAGTTGGAAAACAAAGTTGGATTTATGAGAGAGTAAACATCATTCAAGACTTGGATTGAAAGTTTCAGTTCTTCGGGAATTAACATCAGATTTGGCAGATATGTTTTGTTGATAACACAGTATCAGGTAAGAGATCAAGAGCAGCAAGTAGATAGAATCAGATGTGAGCAAGAATTCAGAGTACATCACAGAAAGATTAGAATTTGGAGTTGTGATTTCGGAATGAAGAAGGATTGACAGTATTCTTAGAAGCCAGAGTCTGAATGGTATAGTATAAGTAGGAATACGGAATTACAGAATTTTACGGGATGAGGATTTTTCAGTGAAAACATGTCTGCGATCACATCTTCGTACAAGCGTCGGGAGCACCGTGTACCGCTTTGAAAGACGTAAGGCACAAAATTCCAAGTGATAGAAAGAGACAGAATTTGCAGTTCTTGGACCGACAGTGACTGATGAGATAAATAAAAGAAATGGTTCAGTGCAGGAACGACAGATGACACCGAGGATACTTAGGAGTGTTGGGCACCAGTTTAGTCAGAGATGTATGTTTTCAAGCAGATATGTGGATTAGTGTGAAGCCTTCAACCGAATCAGAAAGTTGTGGACCGTGCATCTCAACGTCGGGTTTGATCAGAGGATCTCTCAGTCACCAAGGTCTAGCATAGGGTGTCAGTGTTTTCGTTTGTCTTTTGGGTTTTTGATTTTGATTTGGTTTAGACCATTTGGAGGACCAAATGGATTCTAAGGGGGGGAGGATGTAAGATCCCGACCCCCGATTCTTTTGTTTAGTATTGTTTTAATCGTGGTTTAACTTGTTAAGTGAGATTTGATTTAGTTTGATCTTGTTTTTGAGTTTGACTAGATTTTTCCATAGACTTTGAGATTTTGTAGACCGTTGACTTTGGTTTGACCCGGTCTTTATGATATGTATTTTTATGAGAAATTACTTTTCATTTCTAAAAATTCTGGATTTGACGTATTTCGACTCATTTTATTAAGTTTAACAACTTTCATGTTTTGATCATTTTGATTTGATACTCAGAAATCACGTTTTTCGAGGAAAATGGGCAAAAATGACATTTTCACTAAATCTGTCCATGAATTTCGAAAATTTCAGAATTTGGGGAAAATATACTTTTTGGAAAGTAGAATTTTCGCTGATCATTTTTGTCTTCTTCGTCGTTTTCATTCGGGACCCACAATTGCTAGTTTTGACCCTTGTAAGTTTGGGGCCCATGGGGCCCAGCCCATTTAGTCTTTATAAAGCCATGGGGGCTCTTCTCCTTCCCCATTTTCCTTTTTCCTGCAACAAGGGAGGAGATAGGGTTTTCTCCCAGCCCATTTCTCTCTCCTCATGTATCTCTTCTTCTTTGATGCTAAATGGAGAGTTGAGCTTCCCATCTTCTTCTCCTTCCTCTTAGCTTCCCAAAGAACCCATTTGCAAGGATTTTGAGCTTAGGAAAGACCCTCATTCAAGCCTCTCTTCTTTGTTTGGATTTCTCAAGGTTAGCAATGGTTTTCTTTTCTTGAGATTCTTGTTTTCCTCTCCATTTGGAGTGTTTTAAACCCATTTGCTAGGGTTTTCCTTGGAGGTTTACCAATGTTGACATTTTAGGGTTTTCTTGGGAAAATTTTGGGGTTTTTGTAGATTTGAAGCTTGAGGCTCTAAGGCATTGTTTGGAGAGTAATTTTACTCCTATCTTGACCAAGGCAAGTGAAATTTTCAATTAATATGATGTTTGTAGGTTTCTTGTTTGGTTTCATGATTTTTCCTCATTATGTTCTAATCCTTTACTAATTATGGATTTACTTTGAATGAATGAAGCAATGTTATGTTGATTTCCACTTATGTTGCTATTGTACAATGAGTTGGGAGTTTGGTTTTCACTTTGGTCATCTTGAAAAATTAGTCTTCTTTGTGTTAAGTATGGTGTCCAATGAAAGGGAGAAAACTTTGCTTTAAAAAGTGTTGTGTTTGGGCCAATTAGAATGATTTATGGATGGTTTTGATGAGTTTGGAAGGTCAAGGAAGGGCCCAACAAATCTTGGAAATTAGCATGAAAGAAAAGGAATCAAAAGAATCAAGAAAAAGAAGGAAAAAATGCAAGAACAGAACTGCCGAGCTGGACTGGGCAGGCCCAGTCCGCTCGAGCGACCCACTGGGTCGCTCGAGCCGACCAGACACTGTCTGGGCTCCGCTCGAGCGAACCTGGGTTCGCTCGAGCGAGGCCCAGCTCAGCCTGGGGCTGGTTTGGGCCCGAGTTTGGATTGTTTTGTGGGCCAGATTGTTGGGGCTTCCTTGGGCCTGATTCAAGTCAGCTTTTGGGCCAATTCAAGATCTGATATTGGGTCATCTTCGGGCCTGATATTGGACTGATTTAAAACTTGTTTCATGGGCTTGGTTAAGGCTCAGCTTTGGGTTGCTTTAAAAGTCAGTTTTGTGGGCCTGGTTCAGGTTAGTCTTGGGTTGTTTTTAAAGTTTGTTTTGTGGGCCAATAAATGTTTAGCTTTGGGCTGTTTTTGAGATATGTTTTGTGGGCCATTCAAGTTAGTTTTGGACTGTTTTAAGGATTGATTTGAGCCATGTTTAAAGGGCTGTTTTGGGTTAAACGAGTAGACTATTTTGGACTTGGTTTAAGGCCAGCTATGGGCATGTTTTTAAGAGTTTTGACATTACTTTTGATACTTGGAAATTAGTGAAATGGGAATGATGTGAGAATGTACATATGTGAAATTATCCGGGAACCTTTCGTGTCTCAATGCGCACTTTATCATTTAAACACTATGGATTTTCATTGGCATCAAACACACTCTTTACTAATCAATGTTTAAAGGTTAAATGTGTATTGGGATGGCTCCTTGGTAAGTCATTAAGTCATTCTCCACTATCCATTCCATTTCAAGTTAGAAAAATATGTTGGTATTTGTATTTGCACTCTTTGGTAAACTAATTTGAATAGCGTCAGTGATTTGCTATAAAATCATGTGGCTTTCCATGTTTGAAACGATTGACCATATGATTTTATACAAATCACTTTGATGTGTATTTAAACGGTTCACCATCGAAATTCGTATGTTTTCTCCGATTCGATTTGAAAAGAGATTGGAGTATGTTTGTCACATTCGGGATTTCTTCGATGAGACTATTGTTTTGATAAGACTAGTATTTGAAAATAAAAACCTCGAGGCAAGACTGGGCCAGAGCTTTGTAGTGCGAGCCCATGAGCCAAAGAGGCTATGATTTCGAAAATAAAACCTCGAGGCAAGACGGGGTCAGAGCTATGTGGTGTGAGCCCCTGAGCCAAAGGGATTAGTATTGTGTTAGATTTGTGTCGGTTCGAGTTTTGAAAACTAAAGGCACCACTAGGCTTAGGTCACCTTGTCGGGCTGATCACCCGGCTTGGGATCTTTAATTTGTCCGCCAGCTGCAGCTTGGATTCTGTCTGTACCGACCATGGCAACGGTTTTATCTGCCGGTCCCATTTGTATGGCTACGGTTCTGATTTCTGATCTGCCGGTCCCATTTGTATGGCTACGGTTCTGATCCTATTTTTAGTACCACGTTCAGTGGCTACGTTCTGTCTGCTCTTATTACTTCGGTAATAGGAGGATTTAGCTATTTGTGGTCGCCAAGGTTTTATCTGCACATTACTTTAGTTTATGATCCTTGTTGGTTATACTTTTTATGCTTTGATTTGTTTAATATTTACGATATCGATCTTTATTGTATTGTCCCTACTATTCAGTTTAAATGTATTTCCAATTATTAAATGTTTTGCTTAGGTGGTTATCTTTTCGAGACATTTATGCTTTAGAGACTGTTCGTTTATTTGCCTTGATATTTATGTTCAGACTTTCGATCGTTTTATCATGTTTTATTGTCATTATTGTTTAGACTATTTATCCGGTTTTACGATGATTTCATCAAGTTTTATATATGTTCTTTGGTTTCATATTATTTGTTTATTTGCTTGCCAGACCGTCGTGTCTGACCCTTTTTGTTTGGTGCCAGTTTCTTCTCTTTCTGGTTTTAGGTGTTTGATCAGAGGAGGCGGTGGGACCGCTGGTCTGACGTGAGAGGCTGCCCACCGATATCGTCCTGATGTCAAGTTTGGCACCGGAGTTCGTATCTAACACTTGGGGTAGTATTCTGTCTAGTTGGATATTTTGTATGGCTTGTTAGCCTTTTTATTTGGGTTGTAATTAAGACACTTGTTAATTGTAATTTGAACATGTGGGAATTAATTAGTCTTGTTACTACCAGCTCAATGTGTTCTGATATATGATTTATGCCAGTCTGCTTATATGATGGCTTTATGGAATTGGTTGCGTGCGACGCGGAACCCGATGGCCACGGATTCCGGGTCGTAACACCATGTTTAGCTTCCGCGAAAAATATACTCTGATTGTGTTGGAATGTGATTATCCTCATTCACGCGGATCTTGGGAACTATAACAAAAAGTTTCAAATTATCCCAAAATTTCGCACCCCGGGATCGGATCACTGCAGGGCCCGGTTTTGGGGCGTGACAGAATCCGATCTTGGCGTTTAAAAAAAAAAACTCTCGACATTTTTGGGTTCAGATCTGAGAAATTATGGTTGTTGGATACCGCGATCACTGAGAGGGGGGGGTGAATCAGTGATTTCTGAAAACAGGTCCAATTCAACAACAAAACAAGTCAAATCACACAATGACACCAGATTTAACGTGGTTCACCAAAAGGCTACGTCCACGGATCAAAACCGTCCGAACACCGATCCGGTACAGGTCTGAATATATTTAGTCGCACCAACGACAAAGAGCACCAACCCTTAGTTTCAGATAGCACCAACTATCTAGGAAGCACCGACTCCCTTTACAATTTATCTGCACCAACAGATAGGATCACCAAACCCCAGACATCAAGCACCAACTTGATGTATAAACAGAGTAGAAGATAAATTCTGTCTACAGCCCTTCCCCTCTACAATTCTCTCTCTCTCAAGCCCTTACAAATTGAAATTAAAGCATAAACAGAGAGACACTTAACTCATGGACGAAAACACCATCTTCTAGAGCATAATCTCGTCCACAATTGCTGTAGAAAACGTCTGATAATGCAGCAACACAGCAACACAGCACCAGCTCTTCTTTCTCTCAAGAACTCTCTCAATTTTCTCTCTAAAACTCTTCTCTTCTGGTGTCTCTTCTTGGTGTGTTTATGAACGACCCAAGCATGCCTTTATATAGGTTTTAATAACCCTTAATTGTATTCAAAACGGGCTACAATTCGTTTAGAAAGATTCCCAAACGAAATAGATAACTGTGCTGAATTTTCGTGCAAAACTTCTAATTCTGCGCAACTCTGGTTCCCGTGCTCGGTCGACATCCTGGCTTTCCCGGTCGACCGAAGACACTGACTGGAAAACAGACAATTTCGAGCTCGGTCGACATCCTGAGGGCTCGGTCGACCGAAGACACACTGTGTCACGAAAATAACTGAGAGGTGCCTTTTTCTGTTTTCTGCAGGTTTCTTCTTGCTCGGTCGACCGCATGAAGAGCCCGGTCGACCGCGTGCTCTGCTACAGGAATTCTGAGTTCCTGGCTGTTTCAATTTTGTTTCTTCTTTTCAGCTCTATCAATACCAATCTATTAACATCACGTTTGTGACAATGTGTTGACAAGAATTCCAACTCAAATCAATACTTGAGATGCTAACTTCTTCAGATTCTTCAAAAGACTTTCAGGTCATCTCAAATTCATCTCAAATTCCAACAATCTCCCCCTTTGGAATTGTTGGCAACACTATTGGAACTTCAACACTTTCAACTCCAGCTTGCAGCTCTTCCAAGTTCTTTTCAACACTTACTTGGAACCAATTCTGAAATTCTGAAATAACAACCATGCACTGTCACAATCTCCCCCTGGCTTTCATAGCATAACATCTCTCCTTGCTATCATATCATAACATCTCTCCCCCTTTGACAACAAGTCCAAAGGGACCAAACCGAGGAGCGAATAGGATATTCAATGAATGCATTGCTCCCCCTTTCAAGTACAACTCCTACGGTTTAGGAGAGTGAGTAACTCCTAACTTTTTCCGGAGATACTCGAAGACTTCCTTTGGCAGAGGTTTCGTGAAAATATCAGCCACTTGCTCAGTTGTTGGAACATATTCCAACTTGACCTCTCCATCAGCAACTTTATCTTTAAGAAAATGATAACGAATTGCTACATGCTTTGTTCGAGAGTGCTGAACAGGATTCTTAGATATATGAATTGCACTCGTGTTGTCACATAGGATCGGCGTAGGATCCGTTGTAGGAACTCCTAGATCAGAGAGCATTTGCCGCATCCATAACACTTGCGTACAACAAGTTGCCGCTGCAATATATTCCGCTTCCGCTGTCGAAAGGGATACAGAGTCTTGCTTCTTACTATGCCAAGCAACTAATCTTTCTCCAAGATAAAATGCGCCGCCGCTAGTACTCTTGCGATCATCTACGCATCCAGCCCAATCGGCATCAGAATATGCAACTAGAGTGAAGGATTTGCCTTTGGGATACCAGATACCAAGCTCCATAGTACCTTTCAGATATCGAAAGATTCTTTTCACTGCTGTAAGGTGCGTTTCAGTTGGTGCTGCTTGAAAACGTGCAACCATACATACTGCTTGTAGAAGATCTGGTCTTGTTGCAGTCAAGTAGAGCAAGCTTCCTATCATAGAGCGATAGGTGGTATGATCAACGGACGAGGCCTTATCATCTTTGCTAAGCTTCGTGTTCGTTGACATTGGTGTGCTCACTGGCTTGCTGTCTTCCATATTGAACCGTTTCAGCATTTCCTTAATGTACTTCAATTGTGATATGAAGATGCCATGTTTCAGCTGCTGAACTTGTAAACCAAGAAAGAACTTTAGTTCTCCAAGCATCGACATCTCAAATTCTTTCTTCATCTCTTCAGCAAAATTCCTGCACATCTCCTCATCATTGCCACCAAAGATTATGTCATCAACATAAACAATGACAACCAGCTGTTTGCTTAATTCAGTTTTGACATATAGATTGCTATCAACAAGTCCTTTTCCAAAACCGATCTTGCGGAGATATAGGTCCAGCCTTGCATACCATGCCCTTGGCGCTTGTTTCAGTCCATAAAGAGCCTTTTTCAATTTGCACACTAGATCTGAATTTTTGCTGATGAGAAAACCATCAGGTTGCTCAATGTAGACTTCTTCTTCAAGTAAACCATTCAAGAAAGCTGACTTTACGTCCATCTGAAATACCTTGAAGGTTTTGTATGCTGCCAATGCTAGAAACATTCGTATAGCTTCCAGACGAGCTACCGGTGCAAAGGTCTCTTCAAAATCTATGCCTTCAACTTGAGCATAGCCTTTACAAACCAACCTTGCTTTGTTTCTAATGACTTGACCATCTTCATTCAGCTTATTCCGAAAGACCCATTTGGTACCAATAACATTCTTATCAGTAGGTCTAGGAACAAGTTCCCATGTGGAGTTCTTCTCAATTTGCTCCAACTCCTCATGCATAGCTTTCAACCAACTATCATCGAGACTGGCTTCAGCCACAGTCTTGGGTTCAATGGTGGACACAAGTGAGTAATTGCTAACTACACTTTGTCTAGTTTGAACGCCTGCCTTAGGATCTCCAATGATTTGATCCTTAGGGTGTTGCTCTACCCAAGTGCTGTGTTTCTTAGGTGAAGTATCTTCTGAGTCATCCTTTGATTTCTCAGAATCATTAGATTCAGCCATCTCATCATCAATCTCACTCGAGTCCTCATAAACTGGACTGTCATTATGAGTTGCATTCTTTGGTTCAATATTCTCATCTATTCTCACATCAGCACTTTCTATGATTTTTCTGGTTCTTTTGTTAAGACACCTATATGCCTTGCTAGTAGAGGAGTAACCCAGAAATATACCTTCGTCAGCTCTTTCTTCAAATTTGCCCGGATTTTGTTCGAGCCGCTTGATGTAACACTTGCTGCCGAAGACTTTGAAGTGCTTGACTGTTGCTTTTCTTCCAAACCATAGCTCATAGGGCGTTTTGTCTTCATGTGGCCTGATCAAGCATCGATTTTGAATGTATACAGCCGTATGAATTGCCTCTTTCCAATACTTGTCAGCCATCTTGTTTTCACTTAGCATCGTACGAGCCATCTCTTGTACGGTGCGATTCTTCCGTTCCACAACTCCAATTTGCTGTGGAGTTCTAGGGGCTGAGTACTGTCTTTGAATGCCATGATGTTCACAATATTTAGTGAACTCTTCAGATGTGAACTCGCCTCCACGATCAGACCTTAAGATCTTGATACGTTTTTCCAATTGATTTTCAACCTGTGCTTTAAACACTTTAAAACGATCAAGTGCTTGATGCTTATGCTTAAGAAACAATACCCATGTCATACGAGTATAATCATCAATGCATAACATGAAATACTTATCTCCATTGGTGCTTTGAGTTCGCATCGGTCCACAGAGATCAGTGTGCACTAGCTCAAGAGGTTTCTTGGAATGATGCTCCTTTGATTTGAACATAACCCTCGTTTGCTTTCCCTTTTGGCAAGAGTCGCAAATTGGATTGGAAGGCTTTTCAACTTTAGACATGCCTCTTACAGCCTTTGAATTGTAAATCTTTGACATGTTATCAAAGCTTAGATGCCCAAGGCGTTTGTGCCACAACCAACTTTCCTCTGTCCGACTCATCAAGCAGGTCTTTTCAGCTCCATCTGACAATGTATAGAGATTTCCAGCAGTTCTTGATCCAGTTGCCACTGTTTTGCCGTTGCTACTCTTCTTGATGGCAAACCCATTCTTTGTGAAGATAACTTCATGACCCTTGTCACAGATCTGGCTCACACTAAGCAGGTTGTGTCTCAATCCAGACACATATAAGACTTCTTCAGATCTGATCTTGTTTGCCATAAGCTGAATAACACCTTTTCCGCAGATTTTGGCACCATCATTGTTGCCAAACTTCACTGAACCGCCTTCATAGTGCTGTAATTTGATGAATTTCTCTTTATCACCAGTCATATGGCTTGAACAACCACTATCAAGGACCCATGGTGCTGTCTTCTTTTGTGCATTGAATGCCGTTTGCACAATGAGAGATTCTTTGGAACTTTCTGCACTTTGCTTTGCTCTCCAAGCCTTGACTAACTTGGGTTTCTTTTCAACCTGAAATTTGTTAGCAATAGGCAACCTACCATCCCTAGCCAAGTGTCCATAATTATGACATATATAACACTCAATTTTGTGGCTACTTAGGATTGAAAAAGGATTCCTAGTCACAAATGGACTGTTTCTTACATAGAATTTGCAATCAGCTCTTTTATGTCCAAACATATTACAATGAAAGCAATAACCATAGAATTTATATCTTCTTTGTGGCTGGTTAGTCTTCATTACCTTTCTAACAGTAATGGACTCCTTTCTAGGTTGAGTGGGCTTCATAGAGTTAGAAGGTGCAGTGACTTGCTTCACAAACTTTTTCTTTTCAGGAGGTGCAATCTTAGAGGATTTCACCTTTCTCAAATCCTAGACCAAATCTGAAGTGGGCAGGTCTTTGAACTTTCAGTAGTTCATTGAGTTTCATAGTCCCTTCAATCGCTTGGAGCGCTTTGAGTTTTTTACTATTTTCCAAATTTTCAGCCTTTGCTCTAGCGATCTCAGTTTCAAGTTTCATAGCCTCTTCCTTTTTGATACTTATTTGGTTTTCAAGGACTTCTACCATTCTTTTATATTCTTCTACTTGAGTTTTCAAAGAAATAATAGAACTTTCAGATTCATGGAGAAGTTTCAGATTTTTCTTACTTGATTTGCGTTCCATGCTTAGCTCCTCAAGTGCGGCTATGAGTTCCTCTTCAAGATTGACTTCAACCTCCTCATCCTCTTCCGGATCTAGCTCTTCTTCTTCTTCAACAGTGACCATGAAGAGAGCTTCGGTTGATTCATCATCGTCTGAAGTTTCAGACGTGCTGTCATCTTGTTGACATAGAAAGTTTTTAGCTTTGCCCCTTTTTCTAAAATTTCTCTTTCCTTTACTCTTTTCAGCATAAGAGTCATTATCATTGTCTTCTTTTAGGGGACACTTCGCAGCAAAGTGACCAATACCTCCACAATTGAAGCATTTAAAGGGTAGCTTCCCTTTGTACTTGCCAATGCTTCCTTTCTTCAACTTTCTAACAAATTGAGCCTCAAGCTCATCATTATCAGAATCAACATCATGACCAGCAGTCTCTTTTGCCTTTTTCTGAACTTTGAAGGCCGCTTCTTTATCAGATGAAGACGTTTTTCCTATGCGCATCTCATAGGCAGTTAGAGAACCATGTAATTCATCCATGGAAAATGCATTCAGATCTTTGGCTTCTTCAATGGCTGAGACTTTTGAATCAAACCGAGGAAGAAGAGATCTTAGAACCTTTTTGACGATGACCGGCTCTTTAATCTCCTCCCCTAGTCCACGAATATCATTCGTGACTTCATTCACTCGTTGCATATACGAGTCAACATTCTCGCTTTCCTCCATGCGAAGAGACTCGAATTGAGAGCGATGAGTTTGCAATTTGGCTTCTTTAATCTTCTCATCACCTTCATGTATGCTTTGCAACTTGTCCCAAATTTCCTTGGCTGTTTTGCATGCAATTACTTTGACAAGCTCGCTGTCCACAAGGCCACTAAAGAGTGCATTCTGCGCCTTGGAGTCGTTGTCTGCCAACTTCTTCGATGCAGTATCATTGGGTACAGTGGCAGCATTGTAACCGGCTCTGACAGCCTCCCAAACATCATAGCCAAGAGATTTGATGAAGGCTTGCATCCTAATCTTCCAGAAAGAGTAATTAGAACCATCAAACAGAGGTGCTTTCATATTCCCTGTATTGACTGCCATGTGATTTGACAAGAGATCACCCTTAGCGTATTAAACTGATCAAGGGAACCTCGCTCTGATACCAATTGTTGGATACCGCGATCACTGAGAGGGGGGGGGTGAATCAGTGATTTCTGAAAACAGGTCCAATTCAACAACAAAACAAGTCAAATCACACAATGACACCAGATTTAACGTGGTTCACCAAAAGGCTACGTCCACGGATCAAAACCGTCCGAACACCGATCCGGTACAGGTCTGAATATATTTAGTCGCACCAACGACAAAGAGCACCAACCCTTAGTTTCAGATAGCACCAACTATCTAGGAAGCACCGACTCCCTTTACAATTTATCTGCACCAACAGATAGGATCACCAAACCCCAAACATCAAGCACCAACTTGATGTATAAACAGAATAGAAGATAAATTCTGTCTACAGCCCTTCCCCTCTACAATTCTCTCTCTCTCAATCCCTTACAAATTGAAATTAAAGCATAAACAGAGAGACACTTAACTCATGGACGAAACACCATCTTCTAGAGCATAATCTCGTCCACAATTGCTGTAGAAAACGTCTGATAATGCAGCAACACAGCAACACAGCACCAGCTCTTCTTTCTCTCAAGAACTCTCTCAATTTTCTCTCTAAAACTCTTCTCTTCTGGTGTCTCTTCTTGGTGTGTTTATGAACGACCCAAGCATGCCTTTATATAGGTTTTAATAACCCTTAATTGTATTCAAAACGGGCTACAATTCGTTTAGAAAGATTCCCAAACGAAATAGATAACTGTGCTGAATTTTCGTGCAAAACTTCTAATTCTGCGCAACTTTGGTTCCCGTGCTCGGTCGACATCCTGGCTTTCCCGGTCGACCGAAGACACTGACTGGAAAACAGACAATTTCGAGCTCGGTCGACATCCTGAGGGCTCGGTCGACCGAAGACACACTGTGTCACGAAAATAACTGAGAGGTGCCTTTTTCTGTTTTCTGCAGGTTTCTTCTTGCTCGGTCGACCGCATGAAGAGCCCGGTCGACCGCGTGCTCTGCTACAGGAATTCTGAGTTCTTCTTTTCAGCTCTATCAATACCAATCTATTAACATCACGTTTGTGACAATGTGTTGACAAGAATTCCAACTCAAATCAATACTTGAGATGCTAACTTCTTCAAATTCTTCAAAAGACTTTCAGGTCATCTCAAATTCATCTCAAATTCCAACAATGGTTCCTTCCCTTATGGGTACTGGCGCTCGCGGAAATCGTTGAGCCAATATTTGGATCGGAATACCATCTGCTTTCTTTGATGAATCCAATCTTGACCTTTCAAAAAAGAGAATCCCATCTCATGGATGCGGTCTCCAAACATTTGCGCCTAGCAATACTGGTACTCCTGTTCAGGGTCTACTATATTTGCGACCGGCACATTTGTAACTCCAACCTTATATTCTTCTTACCTCGAGCAAGCTCTGCTTTTTGATAAGTCGAATTTAGGTTCAAAATTGCTTCTAGCAGTCACTGGGACGCTCATTCTAGGCTCACTATACTTGCGATCAGAACAATTGTACCATCTATGGCCTTTTGCCTTCTTCATGTCGCTTGGGTCATGTCCCTCTAGCGATTTGAAAAGACAAAACCATAGAATTTCCCATTTATGGTCATTATATTCTTGTGATTACTAATAGATGTGGTCTTGTTTCAAAAATTTTCAAACTAATAATGGCAGCTTCCTTGACCATTACTTTTGATGAGAACAAGCACCAACTCATGCTTCAACAGAAGTAAACCACGCGCACTTACAAGCACCCTGTCAGCTGCCGAAGCATCAACTCCCTCGGCAACTCTCTGAACTCTGGGTCGACCTCGACTCCCCGGACTATCATCTTTGGGACGCTGGGACCATTCCCACTTCCCGAAGAAGAAACCGCTCCTGCTAAAAAGCAAAAGGTTGCCTTTTAACGTACACCAAAGGCGAGCGCCAAGAAGCCCGTGGCACCCCCACGAAGCCTCGACCTGCAAGCAACCAGGTCTATCCCAAGACTTGGTCCCCAAGACCTTCACCAAAACAAAGAAGGTCCCAAACATCTACCGAGCCAGCATACTTGGCCCCACTCAAGGAGAACCAATTCTACCCTCTTGCCTACATGAAAGAGTAGAGACCCATGTCCAACCTGACTCCCAAGTCAACCCAGCATGAGCCAGCTTGTTCCTACAAGTCCAAAATCAAGTCATGCATCACAAGGCCTCTGCAAGCACCTGCTAAGGCCAACAATCCTTTGGTTCGACCCTTCATATCTATAGGGGCCGAACTCGAAAAATTCAAAGCCTCACTGCAACAGACGAAAGACCGGGTTCGCATCCTGTCCTTGCCTAGCTACTGTCACACCCCGAAACCGGGCCCTGCAGTGATCCGACCTCGGGATGCAAAATTTTGGAATAAATTTAAAACTTTTTGTTATATTTCCCGAGATCCGTGTGAATGAGGATAATAAAATTCTATCACGATCAGAGTATATTTTCGCGGAAGCTAATCATGGTGTTACGACCCGGAGTCCGTGGCCATCGGATTCCGTGTCGCACTCGACCAATATCATAAAGCCATCACATAAGTAGACTGGTACTGATCATAAATCACAAAATACTGAGCTGGTAGTAACAAGACTATTTATTTCCCACACATTCAAGTTACAATTAACAAATGTTTTAATTACAAACCTAATGACCAAGGCTAACAGAGCCATACAAATAAACCACTAAATAACATACTACCCCAAGTGATATTACGAGCTCCGGTGCCAAACTTGACATCTATATGACATCAAAGGGCAGCCTCTCACGTCAGACCGGTGGCTCCACCGCCTCCTTCGATCAAACACCTAAAAACAGAAAGAGAGGAAACTGGCACCAAACAAACAGGGTCAGACACGACGGTCTTGCAAGCAAATAAACAAGTAATATGTAACATGGGCATTTATAAAACATTATGGAATCATTGTAAATCCATTTAAAGAATCGAAACAATAATAGCAATAAATCATGATAAAATGATCGAAAGACAGAACATAAATATCAAGGCAAATAGACAAACAGTCTTTGGAGCATAAATATCCCGAAAAGATAACAGCCCACGCAAAACATTAAATAATTGGAAATACATTTAAAATCCTGAATAATAGAGGCAATACGATAAAAGATCGATTTCATAACAATAACAAATTCAAAGAATATAATGAGTATAAACAAACAAGAATCATAAAACAAATTAATAAACAGATAAAACATTGGCAACCACACATAGCTATATTCTCCTATTACCGAAGTAACAAGAGCAGACAGAACCGTAGCCACTACACGTGGGACCGGAAACAGAATCAGAACCGTAGCCACTACACGTGGGACCGGCAGATAAAAACCGTTGCCATGGTCGGTACAGACAGAATCCAAACTGCAGCTAGCGGACAAATTAAAGATCCCAAGCCGGGTGATCAGCCCGACAAAGGGACCTAAGCCTAGTGGTGCCTTTAGTTTTTAAAACCTGAACCAATACAAATCAAACCATATTAATCCCTTTGGCTCATGGGCTCCCACTACAAAGCTCTGGCCCCATCTTGCCTCGAGGTTTTATTTTTGAAATCATAGTCTCTTTGGCTCATGGGCTCGCACTACAAAGCTCTGGCCCCGTCTTGCCTCGAGGTTTTATTTTCAAAATACTAGTCTTATCGATGAAATCCCGAATGTGGCGACCCACTCCAATCTCCTTTCAAATCGATTTGGAGAAAACATACAAATTTCCATGGTAGACCGCTCAAATACCCATCAAAGTGATTTGTATAAAATCATACGATCAATCCTTTCGAACATGGAAAACCACATGATTTTATAACAAATCACCGATGCTATTCAAATTAGTTTACCTAAGAATAAAAATACATTCTCTGACTTGAAATGGAATGGAATAGTGTAGAATGACTTAATGACTTACCAAGGAACCACCTCAATGCACATTTAACCTTTAAACATTGATTAATAAAAGTATATGTTTGATGCCAATGAAAATCCACAACATTTAAATGATAAAGTGCGCATTGAGACTTGAAAGATTCCCATGTAATTTCACATATGCTCATTCTCTCATTGTTCTCATTCCCATTTCACAATTTCCAAGTATCACAAGTAATCCCAAACTCTTTAAATCAGGCCCACAGCTGGCCTTAACCCAAGCCCCAAAACAGTCTACTCATTTAGCACAAAATAGCCCTTAATTGGCTCAAGAAATAGGTCTTAAAATAGCCCAAAAACTGACCTTGAATGGCCCACGAAACAGGTCTTAAAACAGCCCCAAAACTGACCTTGAATGGCCCACGAAACAGGTCTTAAAACAGCCCCAAAACTGACCTTGAATGGCCCACGAAACAGGTCTTAAAACAGCCCAATATCAGGCCCTGAAATGGCCCAATATTAGGTCTTGAAATGGCCCAAAAACTGACCTTGAACAGGCCCAATGAAGTCTCGAAAACAGGCCCAAAATCTGATTTTAAACGGACCTAGAAATCAACCTGAACCAGGCCCCCAGGCTGGGCTGGGTTCGCTCGAGCGACCCAAGGCCCGCTCGAGCGAAGCCTAGACAGAGCCTGGGTCACTCGAGCTACCCAGTGGGTCGCTCGAGCGAGCCAGGCAAAACCTGGTCCGCTCGAGCGGCCCACTGGGTCGCTCGAGCGGACTGGGCTCTGTCCAGTCCGGCTCGTTGGGCATTTTTTTCTCATTTTTCCATCCTTTTTGATTCTTTTTTATTCCTTTTTTTTCATACAATCTTCCAACATCAATTGGGCCCTTTCTTGACCTCTTCAACTCAACAAATCCTCATCCACAATCAATCCAATTGATCTAACAAACACTTTTAAATCAAATCTTTTTCCTCCATTCTTTGAGCACAGACACTTTTACAAGAAAGAGGCTATATTTTAAGATGACCAAGGTAGAAACAAACTTCCTACACATTGTAAAACAATAACATAAGAGGAAAACAAGCAAAACATTACTCCATTTGTCCAAAACAAATCTATGAAGCATAAAAAGATTAGAACATAGCATGAAACATCATGATATGAAACAAAGTAAATGAAATCATCATATTAATTGGAAATCCACTTGCCTCAAGCCAAGATGAAAGCTAAGATGCTCTCCAAACAATGCTCTAGGGTCTCAAGCTCCCAATCTACAAAAACCCCCAAAAGTTTCCCAAGAAAACCCTAAAAATCAATCTTTCTCAAATCTCCATAAAAACCCTTTGCATAAATGAGGAAAATACTCCAAATGGTTTGAAAAATAAGGATCTCAAGTAAGAAATGCCATTGCTAACCTTTGGGTGTTCCAAACAAGAAGAAGGGCTTGAAGAGGAGGGTTGTCCTAGCCCAATGTTCTTGAAAATAGGGTCTTTGGAATGCTTGAGAGATGAGGAAGAAGAAGGTGAGATCAATCCTTCACTTGGCACTCAAGAAGGAAGCTTGCAAAAAGGAGAGAGAGAGAGATGGCTGGAAAGGGAAAAGAAGAAGCCCTCTCCCTCAGCCAAAAGTTGCTGGAAAAAGAATGGGAGAAGAAGAGTCCAGCTGGGCTTTTATAAAGTGGGCAAGTGGGTCCCATGGGCGCCAATCTTACAAGGGCTGAAACTAACATTTGCGGGTCCCGAATGAAAACGACGAAGAAGACAAAAATGATCAGCGAAATTTCTACTTTCCAAAAAGTATATTCTCCCCAAATTCTGAAATTTTTGAAATTTATGGACAGATTTAGTGAAAATGTCATTTTTGCCCATTTTTCTTGAAAAATGCGATTTTTGAGCATAAAATCAAAATGGTCAAAACATGAAAGTTGTTCAACTCAATAAAATGAGTCAAAAGGAACAAAATTTGTAATTTTTTCAAAATAAGAATAATTTCTCACAAAAATACATTTTACAAAGACCGGGTCAAACTAAAGTCAACGGTCTTCAAAATCTCCAAGGCTATGAAAAATCTAGTCAAACTCAAAGACAAAGTCAAGCCAACTCAAATCTCGCTTAAAAAGTTAAACCACGATTAAAACAATACTAAACAGAGAAATTGGGGGTCGGGGTCTTACATCTACAAAGAAGACATGCTTGGCTACTATGCCCGAGGGAGCACATCCTTCATTGTCAAAGCCCAGCCAAAGCTGACCGAAGCTCAAATTGCTCATCGTATATGCCACTGCACGTCGTATTGACAAAAGAGACTAGAGAAGCAAAGGTCTCAGCCTCCTACGCTTCAAGTCTCTCACAAATGGGTCGAAAAAGAAAGACCCGACCAAGTTGCTGATGTCCATATGGTTGGAAAAACCAAAAGACGCCAAAAGTCAGCAACAAAAATCCATGTTTGACGTCCGGTGACCCGCAGCGTCTCCAGGACAAGAAGACATTCAGAAGAATCCCCTGCTCCTTCAAGCAAAGGATGACAGAGTCATCCTTCCTCAAGCTCTTCATCAAAAAGAATGATCCCCAGCTCAGTCACCAGGATAATTTCTTCGTTCGAATCTTGAGGAATGAACGTCCTGGCTATAAATTCTTAGCCACCACCTCGCAATCTACCTCAAGATGATGCGCTCACATGCATCCAGCAGTTGGAACAAGGCCAGCAGAGGATTGAAACTCTGTTGGAAAACCTTCTCCTCGCCTTCCAAAATTAGGCAAACAATGAACCTCCTCCGAATCATCAAGATGATGAGGTAAATGGAGAAGAAAATCAGTACACGCCCTCACCAAAAAGGAGGTAGACAGTATCCTCGCAAAAGCTAAATAAAAGGATATACTCAAAGAGCATGTGATCGAGCCACCATATCCCTTATGGATGGACTCGGTCCCATTCCCTACAAAATTCAAGCATCCTACTCTCCAAACATATACGGGGAAATGGTCAGCCAGACAACACGTCATCCACTTCAAGATCTTGACGGGAGCTATCGCGGATCAAGATGCACTCAAGATCGACCTCTTCACAAGTAACATAAAAGGTACGACCTTCGACTGGTACTCCACTTTACTGGAGGACTCCATCAAAAACTGGGCCATGCTAGAGACACGCTTCCTGACTCACTTCAAAGGTTAGGATCATCCCGCTACTATGGCTCAGCTTTGTAGCCTAAAATAGGGGGAGAATGAGTCAACATACGACTTCATTCACAAGTGGAAAGAAATGGCATACAAATGCTCTGATGTACTGCCACAAGCGTCACTAGTCGACATCTGCTAAAACAACAAGAGAGCTAGAATCCGCTCCATGATCATCGGCATTAAATCAAAGAGCCTGGGAGAACTCTTAGAAGCTTCCATTGAAGCTGAAACAGTGAATAAAGACCTCAACAGTAAAAAAATCATCAAGGAAAGAGCCAACCGCCATTGCAACCTCTAAACCAAAGTAAAGAGAGGTCCTCAATGTGCGAACCAAGTCAGTTCCTCAGCCACCAAAGAAAGCTGAAAACAAAGCTGCACGTAAAAGACCTGAACTCTCAGATGCCTTCAAAGAGCGAGTAGAAAAGAAATACCCGTTCGATGAAGATGTTGATGAAATCTTCGGGGCCCTCATGGCAAATGGCAAGCTCACCTTGCCCGAACCCAAAAGACCGGGAGATGTTGGCAAAAACAACAATCCTCGGTACTGTCCATACCACCAGATGATCTCGCATCCTCTCAAATAATGCTTCGTTGTGAGAAAGAAAATAAACGAGTTGTCGAAAAACGGAGTCATCACCTTTGACAAAAACTAGGGTCTGCCTCCGTCGACATGGTGTGTTGTGGACAAACACCAAAATCACCAAAGAAGAAGATCACTACTTCCTTCAAGGTGATAAACACAATCGAAACGTCTGAAGAATTGGTTCCTTACCTGACACCAGACGGACAAACCATATGGGTACATCCCGATCTCCTAGAAGATGAAAACTGGGAGATCGTGAAAACAAAGCCAACTGCTAAACAGTGAAGGCAGGCTAGGAAACATCTCCTCAAGCTCAAACGGCAATTGAAGACCCAGCTTAAACAAGAAGTCCATGAAAAGGCAGAGGCCTCCTCTATCGCTTCACTAGGGGTAACATAAACGTCCCTTCCAGAGACTTCATAGGAGGTAAGAAAATTCACTCTCAGTGATTTCATGCCACCTCAATTCAAAGAAAAAGCCACATGGGGGGCATTATACTCTTGCAATTCGGTAGTTGGATTCTCAATTGATGGATACTACTCCAGTGACACCGATGATGGATTCGAATCCAACAGCGCTGACAAGTGGGAGGAATCCCTTGAAACAGGATAATATCTCTCCGATGAAGAATGGATTCTTGAAACTCACCTTATGCCAGTAATCTAGTATAACCCCCTACAGCCACAAGGATCCTGGTCTGATGATGAAGAAGACCAAGAGGCTGTATAAGAAAATGTTGCTGACCCAACACCCATCATTGCTCTAATGGAAATCAACTATGTTGAGCCACAAAGAGTTGATAAAGAAGAAGATTTGCCTCCCATGCCTGATCTTGAAGAATATGCAAGGAATTTGCAGCGCTTGCCGTAGAACAAGAGCAAGACCGCGTCAACGAGCTTCCTCGCAATCCAGAGCCTGAAATCCCTGAAGACAATCAAATACTTCCTACCTTAACTCCTGAAAATGGAGAAAATTGCTGCTTGGATGATCCTCTTACATCCGAGGATGAGTCCAACTCTGAACAGGCAACGTCTCCTGTCAGAGCTTCCTGTAATGTAATAATTCAGGATTATAGCTCTTCCGAAGCATCGTCTGATGAGATCACTTATACTCCGGTGACGCCTAGCAATGTATCTTCTGGAGCGACCTCGTCTCACGTAACTTACACAGACACAGTACTCTCTTAGGTTTCTTCTCCTGAGACTGTGACTTCAGAGCTCACACCCTTCCTGACTGAAGAAACCCCAGCTATTGATGCTTGGGACGATGAATTGGTCGACGAAAAAGAAAAGTTGCTGGATGCTATTCAGGACTTGTTCCCGAAAAATGCTCCATGCAACACAATCAATGAGGATGGAAATTCTGCTGAAGATATATCCTCAGTAAATAAAAAACGATATCCCCTTGATCTTGAAGACAATCTTCCAAATGAAGACCCTTCTCAAGAAGCTCTTGAAGTTGGTAGAGGCATCCGCTCTGGCCGGGACTACCACAAAAATTACAACCAATCTTCCTTTACTTATATAAATCCTTCGGGAAAAGATGTTGTAAGCACCCCCAGTGGCAACAATGATGAACATGTAGGCCCCAAGGAGGCTTTCAAGTATGACTTGATCGAACACTTCAAGCACATACCTGCACATGTGCACATCCTAGACTCATTGCGAATGTCTCCGCGCACTGGTGATAATCTCATTTCAGAATTACAAAAGCTGAATGAGGATGTCGACAAACATGCCCCGCAAGTCCTCTAAATTGAAATGGACTACCGGGTCAAAAACTCAGAAACTTCCTCAAAGGGAGAAAAGAAGAAAACCGAGGGATCATGCATTGAACGCCTTTCGGTTCAAAAGGCAGCCAGTGCAACCATCGCCTTCACTAAGGAAGACCTCCTACTTGGCAAAACAAGGCACAACCGAACCCTGTACTTCACAGGGTACATCAAGGAATTGCCTATGCACAGAGTTCAGATCGACCCAGGTTCTGCACTTAACCTCATCTCCACTTCAGCTCTCGAAGAGTTGGGCATCCCACCCAGCAAGCTGAGCCGCACATCTGTATCTATCTTTGGATGCGATGGGAGTACGCAAAGGCCTATCGACGAAATCAGGTTTAAATTGTAAATCGGTGATCTTATCTCTGAGGTCACTCTGTATGCAATAAAAACCCCTTCATGCTACAACATCCTTCTCAGATGCCCTTGGATCCACGAGAATGGTGTTGTCCCTTCAACTCTACATCAATGCATCAAATTCATCGGCATGATGGCATGAAACGTTGAGTCTTTGCGAACAGAAAACCCTTCAAAGGTAAAGAAGTCTACTTCGCAGACTCCCAGATGTATGAAGGTGAAAAAGAAGAAGAGGAGATAACATCCTTTACAAAAAATCTCCAAAAAGATAAAGGCAAGGCTCCTCAACAATCATCGGAAGAAAACAAACCCTCTAGTAAATCTGAAGAGAGCATTCAAACTCCCTTCGGCATCTCCCTCATGACTTCAAAGCCTTTAGACATCACAACTAAAGTGAAGAAGGCAAAGCAAAAGCCTGGGGGCAAATTTGTTGTCTCTTTCGTGTCTATCATGCAAGACATGGATTCAGATTCAGAGCCGGAAGATGACACATCGTCAAGCCAAGCTGACACTCAGCAAGTTCGGCCTGCTCTTACTCCAATGGATACATCTTTTGACATAGCAGATCCTACGTCAGCTTCCTTCGTTTTTCCAGCAACTTCAGCAAAGGAAAGGCCGATCTTCTTCCATAGATTGGATGCTTCTTCATCAAACTCCATGCTTGAACCTTTCCAAAATGAAGGTATGCCTCAACTATCCTTATATAATCCTGTGGCACATTCTATTAAGAAGAAAATGGGCTATGACGCTCAAAATCCAGTCGGTTTGGTAGAAGGCCACGGTATTCTCATGCCATTGGGGCCCGCCTTGACCAAGAGTCAATTGGAAGATTGGAGACTCTATGGTTATGTAGAAAAGCCTTCACATGGGTTAGGGTATGATCCTGACACCCCTCTGAGACAGTTGATACGAAGGCTTAAAAGTCAGTTTGCTGACCAAGCCTCAACATCCCAAGTCCATGAAGACATCGATCTCCCTAGATATCTCTTCGATGAGTCACCTAACGAAGATCCAGGAAGCTCATCTAATTGGTACGATTTCTGTGATGATGAAGAGTAATTATCCGATAACACAGACGTATGGTGTTCTGACCCAGAAGAACCCTCGTCTCCGAAAGAAGTACCTTACTTCGAGCAGGTTTCAACAGGCGATTAGGACCATCTCATAGCAAGCCTTGAGAAGATTACCGATCAAGAAGACCCATGGAAAGGAACAAAGCCTTGGTCTGAAAATGTCGTTGAAACCCAGAAGGTTTCGTTGAGTTGGAAGCCTCCAAAAATATTATGGAGGAACCACCTACGAACCTTCCAACAGAAGATCATGCATCCTACAGCGATCTCATGGCCTTTAGAAGCCTGGGGTATGGACATCCCTCATGGCCTTTGGTCCGATTTCTCCCCCTTCAAGTAAAGGTCATCGCTTCATCTTCGCCGCTACAGATTATTTCTCCAAGTGGTCGGAAGCATTTGCGCTTAATGAAATGAAGACCTCATCAATCCTTCAGTTCCTGCGCACTAACATCATTTGTCGTTTTGGCATACCCAAAATATTCGTCCATGATAACGGACCACAATTCCGAGATCATTGATTCTACAGGTTCTGCGACAAATACAAAATCCAAAGCTGTCCTTCGACTCCATACAATCCGGCAGCAAACGGATTAGCAGAAGCCTTCAACAAGACACTCTGCAAAATCCTCAAAAAATGGTCTCTAGTCACAAAAAAGACTGGAGCGACAAACTGTCTGAAGCTTTGTGGGCCTATCGAACCACCGTTCGAGGACCAACCCATAGCACACCATTGTCCTTAGTCTATGGATGCGAAGCTGTCGTACCATTGGAAGTACAAATTCCTTCTTTAAGGGTATCTTTGCAAAATGACATGACTCAAGAAAGCAATGTCAAATTGCGACTCCATGAGCTGGACAATCTCGATGAGAGATGGCTCGAAGCTCGACAAAGCATTGAACTTTACCAAGCACGCATGGCAGGATCTTTCGACAAAAAGGTCAGGCAATGTGCCTACAAAAAGGGTGACTTGGTTCTTACGATAAAAAGACCAATGATCTTTGCTCACAAGTCCAAAGGCAAGTTTGAGCCAAAATGGGAGGGACCCTACGTCATCGACAATATTTTCTCCAACGGTGCATACGCACTCCTAAACATGGAGGGTGACAGATGTATGCTGCCCATCAATGGCAAGTTCTTAAAGCGGTACTACCCTTGAAGACTTACCCAACTGGGTAAGAGCAATGCCTGTATTGCCAAAAACCGGTTTCCTGGTACTCGCTCGTCAAACCCACTCTTTTTAGAATTTTCATATCAAATGTTGAAATTTCTAGAAATTCAAACAATGCTTACTTTCACTGTTTCGTTGTTCAAAAATTCCAAGTTTAAGAACCTTTGCCTCACTTGACCAAAATTTTTAAACCCTTGAACCCAAAATTCATGTTTTGAAACAAAATCCGGATTCAGGGATTTCCACCCTAGTCCACCCTGCCTTTTACCGCCAAAATGGTTTTAGGTCAAAACTTATGACCCTTGTGTCTTTAAACAAAAAAAAAAAGGTTTTTCAAAAAACGCAGGGAAGCGACGCTTAGTTGATACTCGCACAAACCACGTTCGACACTTCCAAAATCGCAGGGAAGTGACATTTCGTCGATACTTGCAAAATCCAAAAAGAACTTGGAGACACAACATTTCAGTTGATATCCACAACCCAAATTTCAAAGGTCCAAAAGAAAAAACCAAGAAATCGTGGAGATGCAACATTGCAGTTGATATCCATCACCCAAAGGTTCGAGAAAACCACAAATTTAAAAAATCGTGGGGAAACACCATCAAGTCAGTACCCGCAAAACCAAAATTTTTGAAAAGCAAGGATGCGACATTCCATCGATACTTGAATCCAAATCCGCGAGGAGGCGACATTCCATCGATACTCGCAACCGAATGAGAAAGGATGTGACATTCCATCGATACTTGCAAGACCATTCAGCAGGGAGGGGACTTTTAGTCGATACTTGCATTTTTAAAAACCAAAACCGGCTATAGATGCCACAAACCGGCTATAAATGCCAGCAAACCGGCTATCAATGCCACAAAACAAAACCGGCTATCAATGCCACCAAACAAAACTTGGCTTTCAAAAAACCCGGCTATCAATGCCACAAACTCGGCTATCAATGCTACAAAAAACTGGCCTTCATACCAAAATCAGCTTCCATGCCACAAACAAAATCTGGCTCCTATGCCAAAACAATCATTTGACAAAAGATTTTCACAAAATGACAAACTTTTGATCAAATCCCATTTAGCCATTGCTTTCATCACAAAAAGATTTAAGTGAGCGTAGGGAAAACAAAAAAAAAGAGTACCAAAAAATACATGTGATACCAAAAGAAAAGAAAGTGTTTACAAGCACTACACAAAAAAAAGAGTACAAAAAAAAATACATGTGTACCTAAAAAAAAGAAGGATAGTCTTTGCTACAAAAAAATCCGGAGCTCAGCCAAAAATGGTCTCTAGCCAAAGTTTCGGCTCCTCAAGCAAACTCTTGGCCTCAGCCGTCATAGTTTCCAAGGCACGCTTCTTCAGAAACTTGCCATGAGATGCTGGAGAAGGCTGTAACCCTTCTTTTATACCGGGAAGCTTATCCCAAGTAGTTTGCCATTGTTTGTCTTCTTGAAACTTCTTTTTGAGAACTTGATTGGCATATGCAACTTGGCGAATTAGAGCACTCTCCCTGTCACGAGCCTCTGTTATAACAGCTCACTTGACAACGACTTGTGCCTTCAAATGCTCAAGACATTTCCTGGCTTCATCAACCTCCCTATCAAGGATGTTAAGGTCGTGCCTCAGCCCGATGATGGCTAGCTTTTCTAAGTTATTCTCCCGGACTACCTGCTTCTTGCTCTGTGTAGCCTCATTCAGGTCAGACATAGCCTTGTTAACAGGATCCAAGAACATCTCCTTGAAGAACTGGTCATCAGGGAAGTCCATGGTCTCAAACCACTTGTCACCCAGTGCAATGATCCTATCAACAATCACCCTGGCACCTGTGATGTCTAGACCAACTTCTTCGGCATCAGTGAGAATCTCCCGCACATGCTAAATCATGCCAACTCCGGTATCCAAGTGTCAAGAAAGGAGAGTCTCGATCCAATAACTCAAAACCCGCCCCATCACCTTCTTTGCAAATTGAAGAGATGAACTGGATGAAGATTCACCCTTTTCCGTAGGTCGGTTGCTCATGTCATGACTCATTGGAAGAGTAACAAAAGAACTCTTTCCAATTGGAGCCACAGAAGAAGAAATCTCATCACGAGTTCTCGTCTCTGCCGTGTCAGAACTAGCTGTAGGAGTCCCTACCTCCGGATCAACCTCTGGCATACCTTGCTCTGGTTCTGAAGAAAGCGATGGACTCTCTTTTGTCCCTTCAAAACCTGCCAAAGAAACACAAAAAGTTATGAATTTGATCCAGTTAAAAAAAATCATCATCAGGGTTTTATAATACAAAATACCTTCTTCGACGACTGGCGGAACACTTTCTTCCTCCATGAACTCATTGGAAGCATCATCAACATTTGCGTCCATCAATGGTTCAAAGTCATCAGAATCCTATGGCAAGTCAGCTAACAAGAAAAAATGTTAGCAAATCAAGTCACAGACAAAAAAAAAAAACAAAAGAAGTTATACCAATTGGAGATTTTGGATTCACTCCAAAGTCCCTTGGTTCTTCAGCAGGTGCCCCCATAGGTGTTGGAATTTGAGATGCCTTGAGAAGTCTTATGAAGCATTGAAGTGTTTAGTATCTCAAGTATCATCTTGTGTTGGAATTATTGTCAACACAATGTCACAAGTGTGGTGTTGATAGAGCTTCAAAGAGAAAACAGAGCTGAAACATAACAGTATAGGAAATCAGAATTTCATCTGTCAACTGGTATTTCTACCGGTAGAACAGGGGTAGAACAGGGGTAGAAAAGGGGTAGAAAAGGCTGACCCTAAGATTTCCATCTGTCAACCGCAAGTACTACCGGTAGAAGTGGCTGCTCTGAAAGTTCTACTGCAAGTACTACCGGTAGAAGTGGCTTAAATTCTAGCAGAAGCTTGGACATGAGAATTTCATCTGTTCTACCGCAAGTACTACCGGTAGAACACACGGGAAACTTGAGTTGCGCAGAAGAATAGAAGTTTTGCACGAAAATTCAGGAAACTTAAGTATTTCGTTTGGGACTCTTTCTAAACGAATTCTAGCCTAATTTAAACACTCTTTAGGGTTACCATAACCTATATAAAGGCTTGATTGGTTCGTTTTTAAGAAAACACAAAAGAGAAGAGAAGAGAAGAGAGAAGAAAAGAGAGGGTTTTGGAGAGAAGAAGGTGTTGTTGCTGTGTGCTGTTGTGTTGCATGTTTCTACAGCAAGTGTGGACGAGAATGTGCTCATGAAGATGGTGATTCGTCCATAAGATAAGTGTCTCTCTGTTTATGCTTTAAATTTCAATTTGTAAGGGATTGAGAGAGAGAGATTGTAGAGGGGAAGGGCTATAGAAAAAGGTTTCTATTCTTATTCTGTAGAACATCAAGTTGGTGCTTGGTGTCTGGGGTTTGGTGATCCTATCTGTTGGTGCAGATAAAATTGTAAAGGGAGTCGGTGCTTCCTAGATAGTTGGTGCTATCTGAAACTCAAGGGAGTAGGTGCTTCCTAGATAGTTGGTGCTATCTGAAACTAAGGGTTGGTGCTCTTTGTCGTTGGTGCGACTAAATAGATTCAGATCTGTCCCGGATTGGTGTTCGGACAGTCTTTGAACCGTGGACGTAGCCTTTTGGTGAACCACGTTAAATCTGGTGTCCTTGTGTGATTTGATTTGCTTTTGTTGTTAAATTGGACCTGTTTTTAAGGAATCACTGATTCACCCCCCCCTCTCAGTGATCGCGATATCTAACAATTGGTATCAGAGCGTAAGGCTCCCTTGAAAAGCTTAACACGCTAAGGGTGATCTTTTGTCAAATCACATGGCAAACAATACAGGGAATAAGAAAGCACCTTTGTTTGATGGTTCTAATTACTCCTTCTGGAAGATCAGAATGCAGGCTTTCATCAAATCACTTGGCTATGATGTCTGGGAGACTGTCAGAGTCGGTTACAATACTGCCATCGTACCCACTGATGCTACAACGAAGAAGTTAGTAGACAATGACTCCAAGGCGCAGAATGCACTCTTTAGTGGCCTTGTGGACAGCGAGCTGGTCAAAGTAATTACATGCAAAACAGCCAAGGAAATATGGGACAAGTTGAAAAGCATTCATGAAGGAGATGAGAAGATCAAAGAAGCGAAATTGTAAACTCATCGCTCTCAATTCGAGTCTCTTCGCATGGAGGAAAGCGAGAATGTTGACTCATATATGCAACGAGTGAATGAAGTCATGAATGACATTCGTGGACTATGGGAGGAGATTAAAGAACCAATCATCGTCAAAAAGGTTCTAAGATCTCTTCTTCCCCGGTTTGATTCAAAAGTCTCAGCCATAGAAGAAGCCAAAGATCTGAATGAATTTACCATGGATGAGTTGCATGGTTCACTCACTGCCTATGAGATGCGCATAGGTAAGACGTCTTCATCTGATAGAGAAGCGGCCTTCAAAGTTCAGAAAAAGGGAAAAGAGACTGCTGGTCATGATGCTGATACTGATGATGATGAGCTTGAGGCTCAATTAGTTAGAAAGCTGAAGAAAGGAATCAATGGAAAGTACAAAGGGAAGCTACCCTTTAAATGCTTCAATTGTGGCGGTGTTGGTCACTTTGCTGTGAAGTGTCCGCTGAAAGAAAACAATGATGATGACTCTTATGTTGATAAGAGTAAATGGAAGAAAAATTTCAGAAAGAGGGGCAAAGCAAAAAGCTTCATCAGTCAATATAATGACAGCACGTCTGAAACTTCAGACGATGATAATCAGCCGAGGCAACTGAAGCTCTCTTCATGGTTACTGTTGAAGAAGAAGAGGAGCAAGAGCCGGAAGAGGAAGAGGAGGCTGAGGTCAATCTTGAAGAAGAACTCATTGCCGCACTTGAGGAGCTTAGCATGGAACGAAAAATAAGTAAGAAAAATCTGAAACTTCTTCATGAATCTGAAAGTTTAGTTATTGCTTTGAAAACTCAAGTTGAAGAATATAAAAGAATGGTGGAAGTCCTTGAAAATCAAATAAGTATAAAAAAGGAAGAGGCTATGAAACTTGAAACTGCAATCGCTAGAGCAAAGGCTGAAAACTTGGAAAGTTACCGGAAACTCAAAGCGCTCCAAGCAATTGAAGGGACAGTGAAACTCAATGAAATTCTGAAAGTTCAAAAGCCCTTCCACAATAAATTTGGTATTGGATTTGAGACTGGAGAGTCCTCTAAAACTGCACCTTCTTTGTTTATGAAACAAAGTGCCATACCTCTCAAGGCTACAAAGCTTCAAATTCAGCCTAGTATTGAGATGGTCAATAAGAAAAGGTTTGTGGAGTTTAACCAACCACCTAAGAAAGGAAGAATGTTCAAATTATATGGTTATTGCTATCATTGTAATAGATATGGACATAAAAGAGCTGATTGTAGATTCTATGTTAGAAACAGTCCATTAGTGACTAGGAACCCTTTCTCAATCCTAAACGGCCACAAAATTGAGTGCCATAAGTGTTATAATTATGGACACTTGGCTAGGGATTGTAGGTTGCCTATTGCTAACCAATTTCAGGTTGAAAAGAAACCCAAGTTAGTTAAGGCATGGAGGGCAAAGAAAAGGGAAGATAATTCCAAGGAATCTCTCATTGTGCAAATGGCATTCAATGCACAAAAGAAGGCAGCACCATGGGTCCTTGATAGTGGCTGTTCAAGCCATATGACAGGTGATAAGGAAAGATTCGTCAAATTACAGCACTATGAAGGCGGATCAGTGAAGTTTGGTAACAATGATGGTACCAAAATCTGCGGAAAAGGTATTGTTCAGCTAAAGGCAAATAAGATTAGATCAGAAGAGGTCTTATATGTGTCTGGACTGAGACACAACTTGCTTAGTGTGAGCCAGATCTGTGACAAAGGCCACGAAGTTGTCTTCACTAAGAATGGGTTTGCTATCAAAAAGTGTAGCAACGGCAAAACAGTGGCTACTGGATCTAGGACTGCTGGAAACCTCTATACATTGTCAGATGGAGCTGAAAAGACTTGCTTGATGAGTCGGACAGAGGAAAGTTAGTTGTGGCACAAACGCCTTGGGCATCTAAACTTTGATAACATGTCAAAGATTTGCAATTCAAAGGCTGTCAGAGGTATGTCTACAGTTAAAAAGCCTTCCAACCCCATTTGCGATTCTTGCCAAAAGGGAAAGCAAACGAGGGTAATGTTCAAGTCAAAGGAGCATCATTCAAAGAAACCTCTTGAGCTAGTGCACACTGATCTCTGTGGTCCGATGCGAACTCAAAGCACCAATGGAGATAAGTATTTTATGTTATGCATTGATGATTATACTCGTATGACATGGGTATTGTTTCTTAAGCATAAACATCAAGCACTTGATCGTTTTAAAGTGTTTAAAGCACAGGTTGAAAATATGCTTGGAAAACGTATCAAGATTTTAAGGTCTGATCGAGGAGGTGAATTCACATCTGAAGAGTTCACTAACTATTGTGAGCACCATGGCATTCAAAGACAATATTCAGCCCCTAGAACTCCACAGCAAAATGGAGTTGCGGAACGGAAAAATCGCACCGTGCAAGAGATGGCTCACACAATGCTAACTGAGAGTAAGCTAGCTGACAAATACTGGAAGGAGGCAATCCATACGGCTGTATACATTCAGAATAGATGCTTGATCAGGCCAAATGAAGACAAAAATCCTTATGAGCTATGGTTTGGGAGAAAAGCAACAGTCAAGCACTTCAGAGTCTTCGGTAGCAAGTGTTACATCAAGCGTCTTGAACAAAATCCGGGAAAATTTGAAGAAAGAGCTGATGAAGGTATATTTCTAGGTTACTCCTCCTCTAGTAAGGCTTACAGATGTCTTAACAAAAGGACCAGAAAAATCATAGAAAGTGCCGATGTTAGAATTGATGAAAACCGTGAATCAAAGAATGTAACTCATTATGACAGTCCAGTTTATGAGGACTCGAGTGAGATTGATGATGAAGTGGCTGAACCTAATGATTCTGAGAAATCAAAGGATGACTCAGAGGATGCTACACCTAGAAATAAAAGTACTTGGGTAGAGCAACACCCTAAGGATCAAATCATTGGAGATCCTGAGGCCGGTGTTAAAACAAGACAAAGTGTAGTTAGCAATTACTCACTTGTGTCCACCATTGAACCCAAGACTGTGGCTGAAGCCAGTCTCGATGAAAGTTGGTTGAAAGCTATGCATGAGGAGTTGGAGCAAATTGAGAAGAACTCCACATGGGAACTAGTTTCTAGACCTACCGATAAGAATGTATTGGTACTAAATGGGTCTTTTCGGAATAAGCTGAATGAAGATGGTCAGGTCATACAAAACAAAGCAAGGTTGGTTTGTAAAGGCTATGCTCAAGTTGAAGGCATAGATTTTGAAGAGACCTTTGCACCGGTGGCTCGTCTGGAAGCCATTCGTATGTTTCTTGCATTGGCTGCATACAAAACCTTCAAGGTATTTCAGATGGATGTAAAGTCAGCCTTCTTGAATGGATTACTTGAAGAAGAGGTCTACATTGAGCAACCTGATGGTTTTCTCATTAGCAAAAATTCAGACCTAGTGTGCAAGTTGAAAAAGGCTCTTTATGGGTTGAAACAAGCGCCAAGGGCGTGGTATGCAAGGCTGGACCTCTATCTCCGCAAGATCGGCTTTGGTAAAGGACTAGTTGATAGCAATCTTTATGTCAAAACAGAGTTGAGCAAACCGCTGGTTGTCATTGTTTATGTCGATGACATAATCTTTGGTGGCAATGATGAGGAACTGTGTAGGAATTTTGCTAAAGAGATGAAGAAAGAATTTGAAATGTCAATGCTTGGAGAACTAAAGTTCTTTCTTGGTTTACAAGTTCAGCAGCTGAAACATGGCATCTTCATATCACAGATGAAATACATCAAGGAAATGCTGAAGCATTTTAACATGGAAGACAGCAAGCCAGTGAGCACACCAATGACAACGAACACAAAGCTAAGCAAAGATGATAAGGGTTCGTCCGTTGATCACACCACTTATCGTTCTATGATAGGAAGCTTGCTTTATTTGACTGCTACAAGACCGGATCTTCTGCAAGCAGTATGTATGGTGGCTCGATTTCAAGCATCACCAACTGAGACGCACCTTACAGCAGTAAAAAGGATATTTCGATATCTGAAAGGTACCATGGAGCTTGGTATTTGGTATCCTAAAGGCAAATCCTTCACTCTTGTTGCATACTCTGACGCCGATTGGGCTGGATGTATAGATGATCGCAAGAGTACAAGCGGTGGTGCATTCTATCTCGGTGAAAGGTTGGTGGCATGGCACAGTAAGAAACAAGATTCAGTATCCCTTCCTACAGCGGAAGCGGAATATAGTGCAGCAGCAACTTGTTGTACGCAAGTGTTATGGATGCGGCAAATGCTCTCTGATCTAGGAGTTCCGACAACGGATCCTATGCCGATCCTCTGTGACAACACAAGTGCAATTCACATCTCTAAGAATCCTGTTCAGCATTCTAGAACGAAGCATGTTGCAATCCGCTATCACTTTCTCAAGGAAAAGGTTGCAGACGGTGAGGTAAAGTTGGAATATGTTCCAACTACTGAGCAAGTTGCTGATATCTTCACAAAACCTCTGCCAAAGGAAGTCTTCGAGTATCTCCCAAAAAAATTAGGAGTTACTCACTCTCCTAATCCTTAGGAGTTGTGCTTGAAAGGGGGAGCAATGTATTCCTTGAATATCCTATTCGCTCCTTGGTTAGTCCCTTTGGACTTGTTGTCAAAGGGGGAGAAAGTTATGCTAGAAGAAAGCTATGCTAGAAGAAGTTATGCTATGATAGCTTGGGGGAGATTGGTATCAAGAATGTGAATGTGAAGATCTTGATTCTGTTGGTTTATGGTTCTGAAGAAGCTTCATGAAGGTCAACTAGTTCAAAATGTTCCAAGTGTTGAAGTTCCAAGTGTTCCCAACAATTCCAAAGGGGGAGATTTTTGGAATTTGAGATGCCTTGAGAAGTCTTATGAAGCATTGAAGTGTTTAGTATCTCAAGTATCATCTTGTGTTGGAATTATTGTCAACACAATGTCATAAGTGTGGTGTTGATAGAGCTTCAAAGAGAAAATAGAGCTGAAACAGAACAGTATAGGAAATCAGAATTTCATCTGTCAACCGGTATTTCTACCGGTAGAACAGGGGTAGAAAAGGGGTAGAAAAGGCTGACCCTAAGATTTCCATCTGTCAACCGCAAGTACTACCGGTAGAAGTGGCTGCTCTGAAAGTTCTACCGCAAGTACTACCGGTAGAAGTGGCTTAAATTCTAGCAGAAGCTTGGACATGAGAATTTCATCTGTTCTACCGCAAGTACTACCGGTAGAACACACGGGAAACCTGAGTTGCGCAGAAATAGAAGTTTTGCACGAAAATTCAGGAAACTTAAGTATTTCGTTTGGGACTCTTTCTAAACGAATTCTAGCCTAATTTAAACACTCTTTAGGGTTACCATAACCTATATAAAGGCTTGATTGGTTAGTTTTTAAGAAAACACAGAAGAGAGGAGAAGAGAAGAGAGAAGAAAAGAGAGGGTTTTGGAGAGAAGAAGGTGTTGTTGCTGTGTGCTGTTGTGTTGCATGTTTCTACAGCAAGTGTGGACGAGAATGTGCTCATGAAGATGGTGATTCGTCCATAAGATAAGTGTCTCTCTGTTTATGCTTTAAATTTCAATTTGTAAGGGATTGAGAGAGAGAGATTGTAGAGGGGAAGGGCTATAGAAAAAGGTTTCTATTCTTATTCTGTAGAACATCAAGTTGGTGCTTGGTGTCTGGGGTTTGGTGATCCTATCTGTTGGTGCAGATAAAATTGTAAAGGGAGTCGGTGCTTCCTAGATAGTTGGTGCTATCTGAAACTCAAGGGAGTAGGTGCTTCCTAGATAGTTGGTGCTATCTGAAACTAAGGGTTGGTGCTCTTTGTTGTTGGTGCGACTAAATAGATTCAGATCTGTCCCGGATTGGTGTTCGGACAGTCTTTGAACCGTGGACGTAGCCTTTTGGTGAACCACGTTAAATCTGGTGTCCTTGTGTGATTTGATTTGCTTTTGTTGTTAAATTGGACCTGTTTTTAAGGAATCACCGATTCACCCCCCCCCCCTCTCAGTGATCGCGATATCTAACAATAGGATCTGTCACCACCTCATCAGTCGGAACCTCTGGCATCGCTAAGCCTTTTGCTTCTGCTAAAAAAAGAAAAAGAAAAGCTGAAACAGAAAGCAAATCAGAACATGGAAAAAACTCCATGAAAGAAACGGAAAGAGAAAGAGGAAGAAATGAACCTTCATCCATGGTCTCTTCTTCTCGACTCCTCTTTTCTGGAGGCTCGTCAGCATTCTCTGGTACCTCCTCATTAATAGTAAGAGGAACTTCCATATCAGGAGAGTCTTCATGTTGCCCTTTGCTGCGACGATGTCTCCTCTTCCTCTTGCTTCTACGGCTCGCTTTCTAGAAGAACCTGCCCCACTGTCAGAATCAGGTTTCTCACTTGACTCCTCACTAGATGGTCTGCTCTTGCCAGTAGACTCCATGGAAGATCGCCTCTGTGCTGCTTGCATCCAAGCGTAAAGCTCAGCTTCCTCCTGTTCTAGCTGCTCTAAGTCCTCGTCAAGTACTTCCCGAATAGCTTCAGAACTAATGACACCCTGATCACCGAGAAAGCCTATCTTATGCTTTTCTCCTGAAAGGAAGGCCCAAACTTCCTCTCGTTGGACGCCATCCGACTTTCCAAGGTCTTTTCCAGATAACAGATTCACATCAAGCTCCTTCTTGGAAAGCCCCCGATATGCCAAAAAGCTCTCTGTGAACCATTTCGCAAAGCTGGCAGTCCGGGAAGTTGATAATATAGGATAAGAAATCATGGCAGTAGTGTCTTCAGCATTATAGAAAGCCCATGCGTTTCTCCCATCTTGCAAACCTCCAAAGCACTTCACCATGCTTGAAGGTGCTCCAACAACGCCTTGAGAAAAGCCCAACTGTAGCGCAAAGCGAGAGTGCACATATGGCTAGATGTCGACGAAAAGATGTCTACGGTACACCATCATGCCGACACGTATGCTGAAAAACCACTCATTCTCTGCATTTGTCAAGGAGTAATGCCTTCCCGACCCTGCCCTGGTAGAGTCTCGGGAGCCACCAAAGTCAAAAGCCTTTTTCCGCAACTCCGGAGAACGCTTCACTGAAGACTGCCCCATCTCGACGTCCCTGAACCGTCGGATCCTCATGTGGGCAAACAAAAGTGATTCGGATACGGCTTTCCCCTTAGCCAATCGAATCATCAAAGGATCATACTCCTATGCAGCACCCAGCCGATGGAAGCCATGACCATGGTATACAAACCACGAATAGAAAATCTGGGCTGAAAATGCCCTATTCATGGGAATCCTAAGCCGAACCAAGAAAGCAGCAGTCTGCAGTTCAGTGCACAAGTAGGAGTAAAGAGCAAGCACTATAGCAAGCCGATCTCCAAACGCCATCTAACAAGCCGGAAAAATACAATGCGGCCTGATGTGCATTTCATCTCCTCCTGCAAAAACAACCTCACCTAGCCAATATGTGAGGTAAATACGAGATCTCTCCGCAGTGCAATGTCAGAGCAAATGGCGTCTGTACTCGCGAAGAAACCCCTCAACTCTTCTTGCATAGCCTAAGTCTTCTTCGAACCTGGATCCTTAGCCTTGGCTTCCCAGGTCATGCTATTAGAAGATTCCCTACCGTAAAAAAAGTTGGGGAACGAAGAGCCAGAACTCTTCCAACTATTGGAACTAACTTTCGAGCCCTCTTTCTCCTTCAAAAAATCATAGAAGGCGACAAACTGAAAGTACAGGAGCCTGAAGTCCTCCGATTGCTCCTCAAGGACGCTGTCGATCGGCATGAACTCCTCGTAGAGTTTGCCAAGGATGGGCAATCCTGTAATGGCGCTCAACTCCTTCAAAGAAAAACCAATCTCACCGTTCGTGACAATGAAGGTATTGGTTTGTGGGAGGAATGACTCCAACATAGTCATAAAGGCCTCGTCGGAAAAGATCACATTCTCCGTGAAGGCGTGGACCTCGTCAAAAATCCCGGCTTCCTTCAAATTGGCGCCACCAATCAGCAGGACAAGATCAGTCCACGACTTCCACTCAGAGTCAGCACTGAAATGGCCACGAAGTCGAAAAGGCTTCACCCAATTGTTGCCGTCACCGCTGAAAATACCAAGGCCCACTGGTCCCAAATTGACCGATGGATAATCAGAGCCCTGGTAGCCACTAGCCGGCATCAACATGTCCATGTTGGCAAGCGACTTCTTCGCATATCCAGGAGGACCGCCAACAAAAACCCCAGTCTTGATTACATTTGTCCTTTTCACCCAGCTTGGAGGATCTTCCCTCTTAGAGCACGTGGGAGCAAGGCTCATAATCGAGATGGTGCGATCAAGCGTCGACCGGGTAACAATAGTTCTCTCCTCACCATCAGCTGTGTAAGAGAACTGAGAACATCTCCTCTTATATGTCACGTCGTCAGGGACTGCATCACCAAAGAAGGTAGGCTTGGGCAACACCCTTTGATCGTTCATAACCCAAGGACAGTTGCTTACCATGATATGATAAATCTCCTCACTCTTGAGAGCGATCAGTTGCTGCCTCATCTCATCTCTGTTGATGGAGTCGCACTCTTCCAGGTTTCTCTCAAAATACTGGACCTTCTCCCAGGCCTGCTGAACGACCAGATTGGAAGATCTAGCAGATCAATGAGGTATGCTTGTAGCAACCTCTGTACCCTTGTTCGTTCTGGGGGAACCACATGCAAAGGATGGAAAAGAAAAAGATCATCATCAAGATGACAGAATTTTGCTAAAAAAATCTGGCAAAATTTTGACATGAATCTGGGGCAGTTCTGAAGAAAAAGGAAATACCCCGAAAGAAATAAAAAGCTTGAAGATGGGCTCAACATTGCTGCGAGCTCCGAAACTCCAAACATTCGAAACCTCAAAGTCTCCATAAAATCAAGAAGGGCTCAACATCACTTCGAGCTCCAAATTCCCAAATTTACAAAAACATTCAGGTATGCTATCACATCATGCTGCCAATTCAATTTACAAAAATGCATGTATGAACATCTTGGATAAGCAAAAAAAAAAAAAAAAAAAAAGAAACTTTCTTAAAGAAAGAAAAAAAAAGAAAGAGGACTAGCCCATAGACCACGTGGTCGTACGACCATATCCGTACGAATCTGTCTATACAGCCTTAAAAAAAACGTGAAAAAAAAAAGAAAAGAAAATGCACGATAAAAAAAAAAGAAAAAACACGTGTAAAAAAAAGAAAACACATAGAAAAAGAAAAGAAATAGAAGAAAATAAAGAAACAAAAAAAAAACAAACACTTTCTTTTTTTTTTACCATCCTACTTTCTACAATGGAGTTTTTCTTGAGAAAGAGAACTTACTTGAAGCCATTGATGGATAAGAAGAAGAAAAGTTCGAAGATTCTTGAAGAACTCTTGATCTTGGAGCACTCTTGAGATTTTTTGCAAAAGAAAGCAATAAGAGCAAGAGATCCAACCTCTCCCCTTGCTTTTATAGAAGAGAGCAAACCAAATAAGGAAACAAGAAAGAGGTAAGTGTTACTAATTAGTAACCTTACCAAAAGAAAGAAATTAGAAAGATTCTTTCACAAAAGAAAGATATCTTGCGGGATTCTCTCCCAAAAAGAAATCAATGAGAGATTTCCTCCCAAAAGATAGGAGATTTTAGATATTCTCTTCCAAAATAAAGGGAACAGAGAGATTGTCTCCAAATAAAGATATTCTTAAGTATTCTCTATCCAAAGGAGATATTTTTAGACATTCTTTATAAAAATGACACCATATGAGATCTAAGCCATTTTAAAAGCTTAAGGTCCCATGGGTTAGCCCATATGAGCCAGGTTTGACCACCTAGGCACTAAAAAAAAGTGCTTTTAGTCAAAGAGAAATCCCTCTTACCAAGAGCGTACAAAAATGGTTTCATGCCTCTTTTGAGTTGATTGGACCATACAAAAAGAAAAAAAAGAAATTCCAAGCCCCATGAGCTTCCAAAAATCAAACCATTCAGCCTCATATACCAAATTGAGCCAAAATCTTGAAATTGACATTCCACAAAAATCCAATTCAAATCCTGGTCCCCTAACTTGCCACATATAGCTTGTTAGGTCACAAGACCAAAACCAAAAAACCAAAACCTGATCCCCTAACTTGCCACATACAGCCTTTTAGGTCACAAGAACAAAACCAAAATCAACCCCTCAACATTCCACATACAGCTTGTTGGGTCACACGGTCAAAACCAAACCCGACCCCCTAACCTGCCACATACAGCTTGTTAGGTCACAACGTCAAAACCAAAAATCCAAATCCACATCCCTGATGTCATCTTCAAAACTCTGCCTCAAGATGCTACGTGAATCCTTTCACTACCATAAAATTCCCCTGGAAGCTCAGAAGGCTACTCTACCAAATAAAGGATTGGTCAAAGACTCTTGGTCAAATCACTGATGGACAGCGCTTCTGCTCGGTTCTACCGAGGTCGGTGGACGTGGGAGTCTGTTTGGGTCCGACCCTTCCGTAACCGGGGGCAGAGGCGTGCATCAACATTTTTTTTTGTGTGGGTGTGCCAGATTTTCTATTTTACTTGAAATTACAAGTGGTGATCCGGAGATCGACCTTCGCAAGTAAAAGGGAAATCAACTTCTTTCAAGTTTTCCATTGCACATATATTTAAGAAAAGAGACATTTTTCTTTATTTGCTGTGAAAGGCAATTTTTTGGCATTTATAGCCGATTTTGGCGTTTATAGCCGATTTTTGGCGTTTATAGCCGATTTTACAATTCTTATCAATAATGAAAGACAAGAGTTGTGATTTTGTCTCTTTTGGAAAAATACAAACTACAATGAAAAGCAAGAAAAGGAGGATCTAACTTCTCAGGAGATTCTGGGGCTCGTTCAGATTGACGGTCGCAAGCCATATGTAGGCTTCGCCATCATCCTTGCAGATGAGGACAGAGGATGCTCTTGATTCGCTTGGCTTGGCTATAAGCTCAGGTTTTTAGAGGACAAAGACCAAAAGGAGGTCCTATGTCCAATAAAAAACTAAGTAGACGGGCTGAAAAGCCACGTCTAAGCCATTGGAGGCAGAATGAGAAGGCAAGGACCTTGAGGGGGGGTACCCCCCAAGGGACTTTTGTCACCGTGTGGCGGTGGTCGGTGTAGAACTTCCGCAGAGTTTTCTCTCTTTCTTTCTCTTAGATTTCTGATGCCTTTTTCTGTCTGAGTTTCTGGATTTTCTGCAGTCTGTCGTGCTGTTTTTTCTTCTTGGAGTGCTCTCCTATTTATAGGCTTTTTGGTAGCCATTTAGGAGGGTTTATGGGCTTTTATTGTCATTAAGCCGCATAATGGGAGGAGTTACAGGATTTAATTTCTTTATTTTGTAACTCCCTTTTCTTGGCTTCTGATTGGCCGGAGGAGATTGAGGGCATTTAATCGCCTTTAATCGCCATGATGGGAGGAGTTTCATGGGTTAAATGCCATGAATCAATTCACTTGTAACTCCCGGATGCTTGCTTCTGATTGGACCCTCCAAAGAAATGGATTAATGACTGTAATAAAGCTAGTCAATTAATCGCATTAAGTGGTCGCCAAGCAGTTGAAGAGTCGCGGGCCGTGCCGTGTCTTTTGGGATTCTTCTAGCGATGATCATCGATGGATCTTCATGTAGATCGACATCGGATGACAATGTAACTTCAGGTATTGGTTGCCAACAGCGGGTCGGTGCCATTTGTCTTGTCGATTTCTCGATCGGTCGGGTAGAAAGTACACTTTTTTTGGTTGACCGGTTGGCGATCAATGTTGATTTTGATACTCTTGTTGATTGACCTGTGATTTTGACGGATGTCAAAGGATTTGGTGTCTTAAAAGTATGAATTTTGGAAAATCCCAGGGGTTGGACGCTTCGAATTGCAAAAAACGAGGAAAAATGGGGCTTCCGGGGCCCTGCCAGCAATCCCGGGCTCCAGGGTCGCAGGGGCCTGCGACCCTGTGGGGGTTTTCCCCCCTTTTGTCCCGTTTTGTGTCCGTTTTTTATGTTTTTTTATTCTTTTTTCTTATGTATTTTTTCTTGACATTTTTGATCATTTATTGGCCTGATTTTCCTGTAGAAAACCTGATGAGAATCCTTGCATTTTGGTTTGCAAAGTTTCTAATTTTCCGAGAAAGCCGAAGACTTTGTCGCGTAGAGCTGCCGATTTTCCGTCAGAAGCTGAAACTGGGACAAACGATGTCGGAATGGCCTGAAATTTGGGATGAAGCCTCCTGAGCAATAAATAAGACCAACATAGGCTTTTGTTTGAGTTTTGAAGCCGTTTGGGGTTTTATCACCAGTAGACTTGTTTTTGTCGCGATGAAGATGTCGCGGCTTGATGTGCGGTCAACCGATGTCCGATTGACTTGAAATTTGACAGGGAAACTATTGGAGTCATTTTAAGATGATCCATAGGCTCTGTCTTGGAAACCATGGTCCCGGGGATCTTCGCCGCCGAGAGGCCTGATTTGGCTTCCGAGCGTCAAAGTCTGGTCAAATGTTGTCGAAATGACCTGAAATTTGACGTGTAACCCTTTGTAAGCATTTTGAAGCCGTCCATGTGCTCTATCTGATGAGTGATGGACTCAGTGGTTCTCACCGCCGAGAGGCTTGATTTAGCTATTCGATGGTTGATGTAGGGTCAAACATTGTCGGTTTGACTCGGAACTTGACGTGGAGCCTTTTGGATGTATTTTGAGATCATCCATCGGCTTTGATCGAAGATTTGGTGTCTCCAATCCTTTCGCCGCCGGGAGCTCCTTTTTCAGCTGTCGGAGAAGCGAAGTTAGGCCAAATGATTTTGAAATGGCCCGAAACTTCTTGTGTACTCCTCTTTTGGCCGTCTTGAAGGATCTTGTAGTTTTTGTTTGATTCTGGCAAGATTTGATTTTTGGAAGTAGCATTGCTTATTCATGGCAGGCTGCGACTTCATGTAGCTTTCTGGATTTTGAAGAAGCAAAGTGACACATTTTTTTTTGTGTCAACAAATGCCCCCTCGAGGTGCAGCGACGAGTTGCTTAACTTTTGTAGTCGATGTGCCTCGAAGAGATTTTTCGAAGGAGAGCTTGTGACTTGACCAAGAGTCGTTGAGCAATCTTTCTTTTGGTATTTGTAACCTTTTGAGCTTCCAGGGGAATTTTATGGTAGTGAAAGGGATCACGTGCCATCTCAAGGAAAAGTTCTGAAGATGACATTAGGGATGTGGATTTGGGTTTTGACCTTGTGACCTAACAAGCTGTATGTGGCAGGTTAGGGGGTCGGGTTTGGTTTTGACCGTGTGACCCAACAAGCTGTATGTGGAATGTTGGGGGGTCGATTTTGGTTTTGATCTTGTGACCTAACAGGCTGTATGTGGCAAGTTAGGGGTTCAGGTTTTGGTTTTTGGTTTTGGTCTTGTGACCTAACAAGTTGTATGTGGCAAGTTAGGGGGCCAGGATTTGGTTTGGATTTTTGTGGAATGTCAATTTCAAGATTTTGGCTCAATTTGGTATATGAGGCTGGATGGTTAGATTTTTGGAAGCTCATGGGGCTTGGAATTCTTTTTTGTTTGGTCCAATCAACTCAAAAGAGGTATGGAACCATTTTTGTATGCTCTTGGTAAGAGGGATTTCTCTTTGACTAAAAGCCCAAATTTTATTTTATTGCCTTTTTTTTTAAGTACCTTGGTGGTCAAACCTGGCTCATATGGGCTAACCCATGGGACCTTAAGCTTTTGAAATGGCTTAGATCTCATATGGTGTCATTTTTGTAAAGAATATCTAAAAATATCTCCTTTGGATAGAGAATATCTAAGAATATCTTTACTTGGAGAGAATCTCTCATGTTCCATTTATTTTGGGAGAGAATATCTCAAAATATCTTTCTTTGGGAGAGACTATCTCAAATCTCCTATCTTTTGGGAGAAAATCTCTCATTGATTTCTTTTTGGGAGAGAATCCCTCAAGATATCTTTCTTTTGGGAAAGAATCTTTCTAATTTCTTTCTTTTGGTAAGGTTACTAATTAGTAATACTTACCTCTTTCTTCTTTCCTTCTTTGGTTTGCTCTCTTCTATAAAAGCAAGGAGGAGGTTGGATCTCTTGCTCTTATTACTTTCTTTTGCAACAATCCCAAGAGGGCTTCAAGACCAAGAGTTCTTCTTCTTCAAGATCTTCAAGACTTTTCTTCTTCTTCTCCATCAATGGCTTCAAGTAAGTTCCCTTTTTCAAGAAAACTCCATTGTAGGAAATAGGATGATAAAAAGTTCTTTCTTTTTTTTTTGTTTCTTTCTTTTCTTTCTTCTTTCTTTTTTTTTTCTTTTCTTTTCCATGTGTTTTCTCTTTTTTTTACACGTTTTTTCTTTTCTCTTTTTTTTTCTTCATGCTTTTTTTTTTTTTTTTTTTTTTGCATGTTTTTTTTTCTTTTTGTGGGCCATACGGACAGATCCGTACGGATCTGGCTGTACGGCCACGTGGCCTGTGGGCCAGCCCCTTTCCTCTTTTTTTTTTGTTTTCTTTCTCCTTTTTTTTTGAGAAAGTTTTCTTTTTCTTTTTTTTTTCTCATCATGATAATGCATTTTTTTTTTGCAAACCAAGATGTTCATGCATGTATATTTTTTATAAATTGAATTGTAGCATGATGTGATAGCATACCTGAAAGTTTTTGCAAATTTGGGAATTTGGAGCTCGTAGCGATGTTGAGCCCTTCCTGATTTTGCGGAGACTTTTAGGTTTCGAAAGTTTGGAGTTTCAGAGCTTGTAACAATGTTGAGCCCATCTTCAAGCTTTCTATTTCTTTTGGAGTACTTCCTTTTCTTCGGAATTGCCCCGGCATCATGTCAAAACTTTGCCAGATTTTTTTTAGCGAAATCGTGTTATTTTGATGATTGATCTTTTTCTTTTCCATCCTTTGAAGGTGGTTCCTCCAGAACGAACAAGGGTAAAGAGCCTACTACCAGCGTACCTCGTCGATCTGCTAGATCTTCTAATCCGGCCATTCAGCAGGCTTCGGACAAGGTTCAGTATGTTGAGAGAAACCTAGAAGAGTGTGACTCTCTCAATAAAGATGAGATGAGGCAGTGACTGATCACTCTCAAGGGAGAGGAATTCTATAAGATCATGGTAAGCAGTCGTCCATGGGTGATAGACGATCAAAGGGTTTTGCTCAAGCCTACCTTCTTCTTTGGTGATGCCGTCCCTGATGACATGACATACCAGAGGAGATGTTTTCAGTTTTCTTTCACCGCTGATAGTGAGAAGAAGACTGTTGCTACCCGATCGACATTTGATCGCACTATCTCTATCATGAGCCTTGCCCCCACGTGCTCTAAGAGGGAAGATCCTCCAAGATGGGTGAGAAGGACAAATGTAATCAAGACCGGGGTTTTTGTTGGTGGTTCTCCTGGATATGCAGAGAAGTCGCCTGCTGACATGGACATGTTGATGCCGGCTAGTGGCTACCAGGGCTCTGATTATCCGTCAGTGGATTTGAGACCGGTGGGCCTTGGCATTTTCAGCGGTGACGGCAGCAATTGGGTGAAGCCTTTTCGACTTCGTGGCCATTTCAGTGCTAACTCCGAGTGGAAGTCGTGGACTGATCGCGTCCTGCTGATTGGTGGCGCCGTTTTAAAGGAAGCCAGTATTTTTGATGTGGTCCACGCCTTTAGGGAGACCGTGATCTTTTCCGACGAGGCCTTCATGGCTATGTTAGAGTCATTCCTTCCACAAACCAATACCTTCGTTGTGACGAATGGTGAGATTGGTTTTTCTTTGAAGGAGCTGAGCACCATTACTAGATTGCCTTTATGCCGATCGACAGCGTCCTCGAGGAGCAGTCGGAGGAGTTCAGGCTTCTATACTTTCAGATGGTTGCCTTCTATGATTTTTTGAAGGAGAATGAGGGCTTGAAAGTTAGATCCAGTAGTTGGAAGAGTTTTAACTCTTCTTCTCCGAACTTCTTTGAAAGCGGGGAGTCTTCTGATAGCATGACCCGGGAAGACAGGGCTAAGGATCCGGGTTCAAAGAAGATCTTGGCTATGCAAGAAGAGTTGAGAGATTTCTGTGCGAGTACAAACGCCATATGTCCTGACATTGCACTGCGGAGAGATCTCGCTGTTTACCTCACTTATTGGCTTGGTGAGGTTGTTTTTGCTGGAGGAGATGGAACGCACATCAGGCCGCATTTTATTTTTCCGGCTTGTCAGATGGCGTTCGGAGAGCAGCTTGCTTTGGTGCCAGCTCTGTACTCCTCCTTGTGTACCAAACTACAGGCTGCTGGTTCGGCTTGGGCTCCCTATGAATAGGGTATTTTCAACCCACATCTTTTATTCGTGGTACGTGTACCACTGTCCTGGCTTCCACCAGCTGGGTGCTGCACAGGATGATGATCCTCTGATGATTTGGCTGGCTAAGGGCAAAGCCGTGTCCGAGTCACTTTTGTTTGCCAGCATGAGGATTCGACGGTTCAGGGACGTCGAGATGGGGCAGTCTTCAGTGAAGCTATCTCCGGAGTTGCGAAAGAAGGCTTTTGATTTTGGTGCCTCCCGAGACTCTACCAGGGCGGGGTCGGGAAGGCATTACTCCTTGAAAATGCAGAGAAGGAGTGGCTTTTCAGCATATGTGTCGGCACGATGGTGTACCGCAGACATCTTTTCATCGACATCCAGCCATATGTACCTTCTCGATTTGCTTTGCAGTTAGGCTTTTCTCAAGGCGTTGTTGGAGCGCCTTCAAGCATGGTGAAGCGCTGTGGAGGTTTACAGGACGGGAGAAACACATGGGCTTTCTATAGTGCTGAAGACACTACTGCCATGATCTCTTATCCTGTGCTGTTGACTTCCCAGACTGCCTGCTTTGCGAAGTGGTTCGCGGAGAGCTTTTCGGCATATCGAGGTCTTTCCAAGAAGGAGCTTGATGTGAAGCTGTCATCTGGAAAGGGCCTTGGAAAGTCAGATGGCGTCCGGCGAGAGGAAGTTTGGGCCTTCCTTTCTGGAGAGAAGCACAAGATAGGCTTTCCCGGTGACCATGGCATCATTGGTTCTGAAGCTGTTCAAGAAATACTTGATGAGACTTTAGAGCAGCTGGAACAGGAGGAAACTGAACTTGATGCTTGGATGCAAGCGGTGCATAGGCAAGCTTCCATGGAGTCTACTGGCAAGAGTAGACCATCCAGTGAGGAGTCAAGTGGGAAACCTGACTCTGACAGCGGGGCAGGTTCTTCTAAGAAGCGAGCCCATAGAAGTAAGAGGAAGAGGGGTCATCATCGCAGCAAGGGGCAACATGAGGACTCTCCTGACTTAGAAGTCCCTCTTACTATCAATGAGGAGGTGCCAAGGAATGCTGATGAACCTCCAAAAAAGAGAAGCCGAGAAGAAGAGACCGTCGGTGAAGGTATGATTCTTCCTTTTTCTCTTTCCATTTCTTTTCATGGGATTTTTCCATGCCTTGATTTGTTTTCTCCCCTTGCTGCTTTTTTTTTAGCAGAGGAAGACTTGGCGATGCCTGAGGTTCCAACCGATGAGGCGGTGACGGATCCTGTCGGGGCACCTGAAGAAGAACCGAGGGACTCTGGAGTGAATCCAGAATCTCCAATTGGTATAACTTTTTTTACTTTCTTCTTCTTTTGTCTGTGACTTGGTTTGCTAACATTTTTCTTGTCAGCTGATTTGCCACAGGATTCCGATGACTTTGAACCATCGTTGGATGCAAATGTTGATGATGCTTCGATGAGTTCATGGAGGAAGAGAGCGTTCCGCCAGTCGTTGAAGAAGGTATTTTGTAGTATAAACCCGATAATGGCTTTCAAACAGGATCATATTCATACCTTTTTGTATCTTTGGCAGGTTTTGAAGTGACAGAGGAGAGTCCGTCGCTTCCTTCAGAACCAGAGCAAGAGATGCCAGAGGTCGATCCAGAGGTAGAGACTCCTGGGACCAGTTCTGACACTGTTGAGGAGATACCTCGTGTAGAGATTCCTCCCCGAGCAGCTCCAACTGGAAAGAGTTCTTTTATTACTCTTCCAACGGGTGATGACATGAGCAGCGACCAACAGAGCGGGGCGAATATTCAGCTGGGCCATCTCTTCTTTTTGCAAAGAAGGTGGTGGTGAGGGTTCTGAGCTCTTGGATCGACTCTCCTTTCTGGGCACTTGGATGCCGGATTTGGCATGATCCAGCATGTGTAGGAGATTCTCAGTGATGCCAAAGAGGCTGGTCTGGATGTCACAGGTGCCAGGGCGATCGTTGATAGGATCATTGCACTGGGTGACAAGTGGTTTGAGACCATGGGTTTTGCTGACGACCAGTTCTTCAAGGAGATGTTCCTGGACCCTGCTGATAAGGCTAAGTCTGACCTGAATGAGGTTACACAAAACAGGAAGCAGATAGTCTAAGAGAAGAACTTAGAAGAGCTATCCATCATTGGGCTGACACATGACCTTAACATCCTTGATAGGGAGGTCAATGAGGCAAGGAAATGTCTTGAGCATTTAAAGGCACAAGTCGCTGCGAAGTGGGCTGCTATAACAGAGGCTCGCGACAGGGAGAGTGCTCTGATTCGCCGGGTTACAGATGCTGATCGAATCCTTGAAAAGAAGTTTCAAGAGGACAAACAATGGCAAACTACTCGGGATAAGCTTCCGGGTGTGAAAGAAGGGTTACAACCCACCCCAGCATCTCATGGCAAGTTCTTGAAGAAGCGTGCCCTGAAATCCCTGACGGCTGAGGCCAAAAGTTTGCTTGAGGAGCTGAAATCTTGGCTGGAGACCATTTTTGGCTGAGCTCCTGATTTTTGTAGCAGAAACTATCCTTCTTTTTTTTTGGTACCACATGTATTTTTTTGGTACTCTCTTTTTTCTGTAGTGTTTGTGAACACTTTCTTTTTTTTTGGTACCGCATGTATTTTTTTGCACTTTTTTTTTTGTTGTTTTCTAGTGTTTGTGAACACTTTCTTTTTTTGGTACCGCATGTATTTTTTTGGTACTCTTTTTTTGTTTTCCCTACGTTCACTTAAATCTTTTTGTGATGAAAGCAATTGCTAAATGGGATGCTTTTTTTTTTGTCTTGTTTTCCCTACGCTCACTTAAATCTTTTTGTGATGAAAGTAATTGCTAAATGGGATTTGATCAAAAGTTTTGTCATTTTGTGAAAATCTTTTGTCAAATGATTTTTTGGCAAGGGAGCCAGAAGATTTTTTTTTGTGGCATGGAAGCCGATTTTGGCATGAGAGCCAGTTTTGTGGCATTGATAGCCGAGTTTGTGGCATTAATAGCCTGGTTTTTGAAAACCAAGTTTTGATTTGTGGCATTGATAGCCGGTTTTGTTTTGTGGCATTGATAGCCGGTTTGTTTTGTTGCATTGATAGCCGGTTTGTGGCATTGATAGCCAGTTTTGGTGGCATCTATAGCCGGTTTTGGTGGCATTGATAGCCGAGTTTTTTTTTTTTTGAAAATCAAGTTTTGATTTGTGGCATTGATAACCGATTTTGTTTTGTGGCATTGATAGCCGGTTTGTGGCATTTATAGCCTGTTTTGGTGGCATTTATAGCCGGTTTGGTTTTTAAAAATGCAAGTATCGACTAAAAGTCGCCTCCCTGCTGAATGGTCTTGCAAGTATTGATGGAATGTCGCATCCTTGATCATTCGGTTGTGAGTATCAATGGAATGTCGCATCCTCGCGGATTTGGGTGCAAGTATCGATGGAATGTCGCTTCCTTGCTTTTCAAACATTTTGGTTTTGCGGGTACTGACTTGATGTCGTTTCCCCGTGATTTTTGAAATTTGTGGTTTTCTCGAACCTTTGGGTTATGGATATCAACTGAAATGTTGCGTCTCCATGATTTCTTGGTTTTTTCGAACCTTCGAAATTTGGGTTGTGGATATCAATTGAAATGTTGCATCTCCACGGTTTCTTGGTATTTTCGAACCTTCGAAATTTGGGTTGTGGATATCAACTGAAATGTTGCATCTCCACGATTTTGGATTTTGCAAGTATCGACGAAATATCGCTTCCCTGCGATTTTGGAAGTGTCGAACGTGGTTCGCATGCTTCCGATTTGTGCGAGTATCGACCAAGCGTCGCTTCCCCGCGGTTTTTGAAAAACCTTTTTTTTTCTTTAAAGACACGAGGGCCATAAGTTTTGACCTAAAACCATTTAGGCGGTAAAAGGCAGGGTGGACTAGGGTGGAAATCCCTGAATCCGGATTTTGTTTCAAACCATGAATTTTGGGTTCAAGGGTTGAAAATTTTGGTCAAGTTAGGGAAAGGTTCCTAAACTTGGATTTTTCTTTGAACAATGAAACGATGAAAGTAAGGATTGTTTAAATCTCTAAAAATTTCAACATTTGATATGAAAGTTCTAAAAAGAGTGGGTTTAGCGAGCGTGTACCTGGAAACCGGTTTTTGCCGTACAAGCATTGCTCATACCCAGTTGGGTAAGTCTTCAAGGGTAGTACCGCTTTAAGAACTTGCCGTTGATGGGCAGCATACATCTGTCACCCTCCATGTTTAGGAGTGCGTATGCGCCGTTGGAGAAAACCTTGTCGATGACGTAGGGTCCCTCCCATTTTGGTTCAAACTTGCCTTTGGACTTAGTGAGCGAAGACCATTGGTCTTTTTACCGCAAGAACCAAGTCACCCTTTTTGTAGGCGCGTTGCCTGACCTTTTTGTCGAAAGATCCTGCCATGCGTGCTTGGTAAAGTTCAACGCTTTGTCGAGCTTCGAGCCGTCTCTCATCGAGATTGTCCGGCTCATGGAGTCGCAATTTGACATTGCTTTCTTAAGTCATGTCATTTTGCAAGGATACCCTCAAGGAAGGAATTTGTACTTCCAAGGGTACGATAACTTTGCATCCATAGACCAAGGAGAATGGTGTGCTATGGGTTGGTCCTCGAATGGTGGTTCGATAGGCCCACAAAGCTTCAGACAGTTTGTCGCTCCAGTCTCTTTTGTGACTAGAGACCATTTCATTGAGGATTTTACAGAGTGTCTTGTTGAAAGCTTCTGCTAATCCATTTGCTGCTGGATTATATGGAGTCGAAGGACAGCTTTGGATTTTGTATTTGTCGCAGAACCTGAGAATTGATGATCCCGGAATTGTGGTCCGTTATCATGGACGAATCTTTTGGGTATGCCGAAACGATAAATAATGTTGGTGCGCAGGAACTGAAGGACTGATGAGGTCTTCATTTCGTTGAGCGCAAATGCTTCTGACCACTTGGAGAAATAATCCGTAGCGGCGAAGATGAAGCGATGACCTTTGCTCGAAGGGGGAGAAATAGGACCTATGATGTCCATACCCCAGGCTTCGAAAGGCCATGAAATCGTCGTAGGATGTAGCCATTCTGGAGGCATGTGAATGTAATCTCCATGAACTTGGCATTGTTGGCAGCGCTTAGCAAATTGCATCGAGTCAGCTACCATGGTAGGCCAGTAATAACTAACCTTTTTATCTGATCATAGAGCTTGGGACCAGCCTAATGAGCTCTGCAAAGACTAGCATGAACTTCTTTGAGTGTTTCTTCAGCCTCTTGTTGTGACAAGCAGCATAGAAGTACTCTGTTGAAGGATTTCCTGTAAAGGATTTTTGAAGGATTATCCAAAATGAAAGCTTGGGGTTCACCTTTGGATGCTTACCCGTTCTTTTGGATCTTCAGGTAGGATTCCGAATGTAATCAATGAACGGATCCCTCCAGTCACCAGTTGAAGGTTGAAGGATTGAAATCCGACTTCCAACCACTTGGTGGCATTCAGCAACTGCTTGATGTGTGTTAAGAGGAGGAAGGATTCTTCTTTCGCACACTGTGATTTGCATGTTTTCCCCTTCCTGGATTGCCATAGATGCGGCAAGTCCAGCCAGGGCATCTGCACGTATGTTTTCGCCTCTATGAATGTGAGTGATGTGACAGATGTCAAACTTTTGCAGAAGCGATTGTGCCTTGTTGTAGTAAGGCAGCAGATTTCTGATTCATCTGGTTGACGATCAGTTAAGAGTCTCCAAAGACTTCCAGCATGGTGATACCGAATTCGATGGCGAGTTCCAATCCTAGGATCAGAGCTTGATATTCAGCTGCATTGTTTATGCATGGTTCCAGTAGCGAGAAAGCGTGTGGAATCATATATTTGTCGGGGCTAACAAAGAGGATGCCAACTCCCGATATCAGCTATCTTTTTTCATTTGTCCTGGTTGCACCGTTAAAGTACATGTCCCAGGAGGCACTTTGTGAGAAAGTCTCCACATTGTAGACTGGTTCGTCTGGGAGATCATCTCTGAGTGGAGATTTTTTAGGCAATGGATGCTCTATGAGGAAGTCTGCTAGAGCTTGCCCTTTGATTGCTTTTTGTGGTACATACCTAATATCAAATTGTGACAAAAGGATGGGCCATTTTGCCGGTCGGGCATTGCGAGAACCTGCTTTTGTGACAAGGACCTTCAAGAGGTTGATCCTCGAGACCAGGTAGACTGTGTTGGAAAGCAAGTAGTGACGCAGCTTTTGTACGGCGAACATCACTGCAAGGCATTCTTTTTCGACTGGAGAGTAGCGATGCTCTGCACCTACTAGCATGCGGCTGAGGTAGTATAGAGCATCTTCTTTTCTTTCATCATTTTCTTGTGCAAGTAGAGCGCTCAGAGAGTGATCAAGGGCTCTTGTATACAAGATGAATGGTTTTCCAGTGGTAGGAGCAACTAACACTGGAGGTTTGGTCAGGTATGACTTGATATCTTGGAACGCAGCTTCACAGTCAGCATCCCAGACAAAGTTTACACCTTTTTTCATCAACCGAGAGAATGGATGGCATTTCCCCGAAAGATTGGAGATGAACCGTCTGATGTAGGCCAATCTCCCTTGAAGCCTTTTGAGTTCTCTCAAGGTTCTTGGAGAGGGCATTTCTAGAATGGCTTTGACTTTTATGGGGTCAAGCTCTATTCTAGCTTTTCGAACTAAGAATCCGAGGAACTTACCCGACGGGATGCCGAAGAAACATTTCAAAGGATTCATTCGCAGTTTGTGTTTGCAAAGTCGGATGAAGACTTCTCGAAGGTTTTCGAGATGATCTTCTTTTCTTTTGCTTTTGACGACGAGGTCATCAACGTAACATTCAACCGTCTTGTGCTGCATATCTTGGAATATTTTCATCATAGCCCTCTGATATGTAGCACCAGCATTTTTCAGACCAAATGGAATGACAGTGTAGCAATACACGCCAAATGGGGTCCGAAAGGATGTATGTTTTTCATCCTCAGGATGCATGTTTATCTGATTGTAGCCAGAAAAACCATCCATGAATGTCATTCACTCGAATCCACAGGTATTATCAATCATTACCTCTGGTATGGGGAGCGGAAATTCATCTTTAGGGCATGCACCATTCAGGTCTCTATAGTCAATACAGACCCTAATCTGCCCGTTTTTCTTTGTCACGGGTATAATGTTGGCCAACCATTCAGGATGTTGTTCCTCACGGATGAAGCCGACGCTTTTGAGTTTTTGAACTTCTTGTTCAATTTTATCCATCACATCTGGACGGAATCTTCTTTGGCCCTGTTTGACAGGCTTGATGTCTTCTTGAAGATTGAGTTTGTGGACTGCTATTTTGGGGTCTAAGCTAGGCATTTCAGCATAAGACCATGCAAAGCAATCAACGAACTCATGAAGAAAGGCGATATACTCGGGTAACTCATCATCCTTTATATTTTTGCTTATGAATACAGGACGTGGGTTATCAGGTGTTCCCAAGTCTATCTTTTGAACAAGATCTTCTGTTGGAAGGTTCGAAGGGGTTCCTCCACAATATTTTCGGAGGCTTCCAGCTCAACGAAACCTTCTGGGGTTTCAAGGGCATTTCTAGACCAAGGTTTTGTTCCTTTCCATGGATCTTCTTGATCGGCAATTTTCTCAAGGTTTGCTATGAGATGATCCCAATCGCCTATTGAAACCGGGTCGAAGTAGGGTACTTCTTTTGGAGACGAGGATTCTTCTGGGTCAGAAGACCACACGTCTGTGCCATCGGACAATTCCTCTTCATTGTCAGAGAAATCGTACCAATTGGACGAGCTTCCTGAATCTTTGTCAGGTGACTCATCGAAGAGTTATCCAGGGTGATCAATGTCTTCATGGACTTCAGATGTTGAGGCTTGGTCAGTAAATTGACTTTTAAGCCTTTGTGTCAACTGTCTCAGGGGAGTGTCGGGATCATACCCTAGCCCATGTGAAGACTTTTCTACATAGCCGTAGAGTCTCCAATCTTCCAACTGGCTTTTGGTCGAGACGGGCCCCAATGGCGTGAGAATACCATGTCCTTCTCCCAAACCGATTGGGTTTTGAGCGTCATAGCCCATTTTCTTCATAATAGCTTGTGCCACAGAACTATATAAGGATAGTTGAGGCATACCTTCATTTTGGAAAGGTTCAAGCAAAGAGTTTGATGAAGAAGCATCCGATCTATGGAAGAAGATCGGCTTTTCCTTTGCTGAAGTTGCTGGAACAACAAAGGAAGCTGACGTAGGATCTTCTATGTCAGAAGTTATCTCCATTGGAGTAAGAGCAGGCTGAAGTTACTGAGTGTCAACTTGGCTTGACGATGTGTCGTCTTCTAGCTCTGAATCCGAATCCGTGTCTTGCATGATAGACACGAAAGAGACAACAAATTTGCCCCCAGACTTTTGCTTTGCCTTGTTCACTTTAGCTGTGATGACCAAAGGCTTTGAAGGTTTGAGGGAGATGATGAAGGGATCTTGAATGCTCTCTTCGGATTTACCGGATGGTTTGTTTTCTTCCGGTGATTGTTGAGGAGCCTTGCCTTTATCTTTCTGGAGATTTTTGGCAAAGGGTGCTGTGTGCTTTTCCTCATTTTCTTTTTCACCTTCATATATCTGTGAGTCTGTAAAGTAGACTTCTTTACCTTTGAAGGGTTTTCTGTCCGCAAAGACTCGATGTATCATGCCGTCGTCGCCAACAAACTTGATGCATTGATGTAAAGTTGAAGGGACAACACCATTCTCATGGATCCAGGGGCGTCCGAGAAGGATGTTGTAGCATGAAGGGGTTTTTATTGCATACACAGTGACTTCAGAGATAAGATCACCGATCTACAACTTGAACCTGATTTTGCCGATAGGCCTTTGAGTACTCCCATCGTATCCAAAGATGGATACAGATGTGTGGCTCAGCTTGCTGGGTGGGATGCCCAACTCTTCGAGAGCCGAAGTGGAGATGAGGTTGAGCGTAGAACCTAGGTCGATCTGAACTCTGTGCATAGGCATTTCCTTGATGAACCCTGTGAAGTACAGGGGTCGGTTATGCCTTGTTTCGCCAAGTAGGAGGTCATCCTTAGTGAAGGCGATGGTTGCACTGGCTGCCTTTTGAACCGAGAGGCATTCAATGCATGATTCCTCGGTTTTCTTCTTTTCTCCCTTTGAGGAAGCTTCTGTGTTTTTGACCCGTAGTCCATTTCAATTTGGAGGACTTGCGGGGCATGTTTGTCGACATCCTCATTCAGCTTTGGTAATTCTAAAATGAGATTATCACGAGTGTGCGGAGACATTCGCAATAAATCCAGGATGTGCAGACGTGCAGGTATGTGCTTGAAGTGTTCAATCAAGTCATACTTGAAAGCCTCCTTAGGACCTGCATGTTCATCATTGTTGCCACTAGGGGCGCTTACAACATCTTTTCCCGAAGGATTTACATATGTAAAGGAAGATTGGTTGTAATTTTTGTGGTAGTCCCGGCCAGAGCGGGTGCCTTTACCAACTTCGAGAGCTTCTTGAGAAGGGTCTTCGTTTGGAAGATTGTCTTCTGGATCAAGAGGCTGCCGTTTTTCATTTGCTGAGGATGTATCAGTAGCAGAGTTGCCATCCTCGGTATTTGCATTGCACGGAGCATGTTTCTGGAACAAGTCCTGAACAGCATCCAGCAACCTTTCTTCTTCGTTGACCAATTCATCATCCCAAGCATCAATAGCTGGGAATTCTTCAGTCAAGAAGGGTGTGAACTTTGAAGTCACGGTCTCAGGAGAAGAAACCTGAGAGGGTGTCGTCTCACGCGAGATGAGGTGGCTCCAGAAGATGCATTGCTAGGAGTCGTTGGAGTGTAAGTGATCTCATCAGACGATGCTTCGGAAGAGTTATAATCCCAAATTATCACATTATAGGAAGCTCTAACAGGAGACGTTGTCTGATCGGAGTTAGACTCATCCTCGGATGTAAGAGGATCGTCTATCCAGCAATTTTCTCCATTTTCAGGAGTTAAGGGAGGATGTACCTGATGGTCTTCAGGGACTTCAGGCTCTGGATTGCGAGGAAGCTCGTTGACGCGGTCTTGCTCTTCTTCTAGAGCGAGATGCTGCAAGATCCTTGCATAGTCTTCAAGATCAGGGATGGGAGCCAGATCTTCTTCTTCATCAACTCTTTTTGGCTCAACATTGTTGATTTCCACTGGAGCAATGAGGGGTGCTGGTCCAACAGCATTTTCTTGTACAGCCTCTTGGTCTTCTTCATCATCAGACCAAGATCCTTGTGGCTGTAGGGGGTTATACCAGATTACTGGCATAAGATGAGTCTTAGGAACCCATTCTTCATCGGAGAGATATTCTCCTGTTTCAAGGGACTCCTCCCACTTGTCGGTGTAGTTAGATTCGGATCCATCATCGGTGTTGCTGGACTCGTATCCATCAATAGAGAATCCAACTACCTAATTGTAAGAGTATGATGCCCCCTGCGTGGCTTCTTTGAATTGAGGTGGCATGAAATCACTGAGAGTGAATTTTCTTACCCCCTTTGAAGTCTCTGGAAGGGACGTTTTTATTGCCTCCAGTGAAGCGGTAGAAGAAGCCTCTGCCTTTTCTTGGGCTTCTTGTTTTGGCTGCGTCTTCTCTTGCCGTTTGAGTTTGAGGAGATGTTTCCTAGCCTGCCTTCACTGTTGAGCTGTAGGCTTTGTTTTCACGACCTCCCAGTTTTCATCTTCCAGGAGATTGGGATGTACCCATATAGGTTGTCCGTCTGGTGTCGGGTAAGGAACAAGTTCCTCGGACGCTTGGATTGAGTTTATCACCTTGAAGGAAGTAGTAATCTTCTTCTTCGGTGATTTTGATGTTTGTCCACATGTCACTATGTTGACGGAGGCAGCCCCATAGTTTTTGTCAAAGGTGATGACTCCGTTTTTCCACATCTCGTTTATTTTCTCTCTCACAACGAAGCATTGATTGAGAGGATGCAAGATCATCTGGTGGTATGGACCGTACCGAGGATCATTGGTTTTGCCAACATCACTCGATCTTTTGGGTTTAGGCAAAGTAAGCTTGCCGTTCTCCACAAGAGCCCCGAAGATTTCATCGACATCTTCATCAAATGGGTATTTCTTCTCTACTCGTTCTTTGAAGGCATCGGAGAGTTCAGGTCTCTTACCAGCAACTTTGTTTTCAGCTTTCTTTGGTGGCTGAGGAGCTGGCTTGGTCTACACATTGAGGACCTCTTTCTTCTTTGGTTTAGAGGTTGTAATGGCGGTTGGCTCTTTTCTTGATGATTTCTGACTGTTGAGGTCTTTTATCACCGTTTCAGCTTCCATGGAAGCTTCTAGGAGTTCTCCCAGGTTTTTTGATTTTCTGCCGATGATCATGGCGCGGATTCTAGCTCTCATGTTGTTTCGGCAGATGTCGACTAGCGACGCTTGTGGCAATACATTAGAGCATTTGTTTGCCATTGCTTTCCACTTATGAATGAAGTCATATGTTGACTCATTCTCCCCCTGTTTTAGGCTGCACAGCTGAGCCATAGTAGCAGGATGATCCTCACCTTTGAAGTGAGTCAGGAAGCGTGTCTCTAGCATAGCCCAATTTTGGATGGAGTCCTCCGGCAAAGTGGAGTACCAATCGAAGGCCGTACCTTTTAGGGTACTTGCAAAGAGGCGGATCTTCAGTGCATCCTAATCCGCGATAGCTCCCGTCAAGATCTTGAAGTGGATGACGTGCTGTCTGGCTGATCCTTTCCCTATATATGTTTGGAGAGTAGGATGCTTGAATTTTATAGAGAACGGGACCGAGTCCATCCATAAGGGATATGGTGGCTTGATCCCATGCTCCTTGAGTATATCCTCTTCTTTTTCTTTTGCAAGGATACTGTCTACGTCCTTTTTTGTAAGGGCACGTGACTCATTTTCTTCCCTATTTACCTCATCGTCATGATGATTTGGAGGAGGTTCGTTGTTCGCCTGATTTTGGAAGGCGAGGAGAAGGTTTTCCATCAGAGTTTCAATCCTCTGTTGGCCTTGTTCCAATTGCTGGATGCGTGTGACCGCATCATCTTGAGGTGGATTGCGAGGTGGTGGCTCAGAATTTGTGGCCATGACGTTCATCCTTCGGGATTCGAGCGAAGAAACTGTCCTGGTGACTGAGCTGGGGCTCATTCTTTTTGAAGAAGAGCTTGAGGAAGGATCACTTTGCCGTCCTTTGCTTGAAGGAGCAGGGGATTCTTCTGAATGTCTTCTTGTCCTGGAGACGCTGCGGGTCATCGGACGCCGGACATGGATTTTTGTTGCTGACTTTTGGCGTCTTCTAGTTTTTCCAACCATATGGACAGCAGCAACTTGGTTGGGTCTTTCTTTTTCGACCCATTTGTGAGAGACTTGAAGTGTAGGAGGTGTGTCCTTTGCTTCTCCAGTCTCTTTTGTCGATACGACGCGCGGCGGCGTATACGACGAGCAATTTGAGCTTCGGTCAGCTCTGGCTGGGCTTTAACGATGAAGGATGTCCTCCCTCGGGCGCAGCAGCCGAGCCTGTCTTCTTTGTAGCTGGGCAAGGACAGGATGCGAACCCGGTCCTTCGCCTGTTGCAGCGAAGCTTTGAATTTTCAAGTTCGGCCCTTGTAGAGATGAAGGGTCGAACTGCAGGATTGTAGGCCTTAGCAGATGTCTGCAGAGGCCTTGTGATGCATGATCTGATTTTGGGCTTGTAAGAACAAGCCGGCTCATGCTGGGTTGACTTGGGAGTCAAGTTGGAGATGGGTCTCTCCTCTTTCATGTAAGCAAGAGGGTAGAACTGGTTCTCCTTGAGTGGGGCCAAGAATGCTGGCTTGGTGGATGTTTGGGACCTTCTTTGTCTTGGTGAAGGTCTTGGGGACCAAGTCTTGGGATAGACCTGGTTGTTTGCTGGTCGAGGCTTCGTGGGGGTGCCACGGGCTTCGGGCCTTCTGGTGCTCGCCTTTGGTGCCACGGTAGTGACACGTTGAGAGGCTACCTTCTGCTTCTTGGAAGGAGCAGTTTGTTCCTCGGGAAGTGGGAATGGTCCCAGCGTCCCAAAGACGATAGTCCGGGGAGTCGAGGTCGACCCAGAGTTCAGAGAGTTACCGAGGGAGTTGACGCTTCGGCAGCTGATGGGGCGCTTGTAGGGGCGCGTGGTTTGCTTCTGTTGAAGCATGAGATGGTGCTTGTTTTCATCGAAGGTAATGGTTAGTGAAGCTGCCATTGTTAGTTTTCGAAAAGTTTCTGAAATAAGACCACATCCATTAGTAATCACAAGAATATAATGATCATAAATGAGAGGTTCTATGGTTTTGTCTTTTCAACGCTCAAGGGAGATGACCCAAGCAATATGAAGAAGGCAAAATGCCATAGAGGGTACAATTGTTCTGATCGCAGGTATGGTAAGCCCATAATGAGCGTCCCAGTGCCCGCTAGAAGCAATTGTGAACCTAAATTCGACATATCGAGAAGCAAAGCTTGCTCGAGGTAAGAAGGATATAAGTTTGGAGTTACAAATGTGCCGCTCGCGAATACAGTAGACCCTGAAAGGGCGTACTGTACCGCTAGACACAAATGTTTTGAGACCGCATCCATGAGATGAGATTCTCAATTTTGAAAGGTCAAGATTGGATTCATCAAAGAGAGCAGATGGTATTCCGATCCAAATACAGTCTCAGCGATTTCCGCGAGCGCCAGTACTCAGAAGGAAATGAACCATAATTTCTCGGATCTGAATCCAAAAATGACGAGTTTTTTTTTGAAAGGCCAAGATCGGGTTCATCAAAGAGAGCAAAAGGCACTCCAATCTGAACACGGGCTCAGCGATTTCCGCGAGCGCCAGTGTTTAGAAAGGAGGAGACCAAAATTTCTCCAATCTGAACCCAAAATGGCGGAAGTTTTTTTTTTTTAGAAGATTTTTTTTTGAAAAAATCTTTTTTTTTAAAAAGATTTTTTTTATTTTGATTTTATTTATTTTTTTTTAAGATTCTTTTTTTGAAAATTTTTTATTTTTTATTTAAAATTTTTTTAAATTTTTTTTATTTTGAAAATTCTTTATTTAAAAGACGAGAGAGTACACATAGGCCTCCTAACCCGGTCTTACGAAATCTCGTTTGATAGAATTGCCCCCAGGTAAGGGTAGGATTACTTAATGAACCCTTTTGGAGGACCCTTGTCTAGAACAGTCAAGCTGTCTCTACACTCTGGACAAGGATTTTCTTGAATCAACCGTGATCAAAGAACGCAGTTGGTTTAACCTTAGTGGTCTATGTCTTCTTTTTTTTTATTTGTTTTTTTTTACTTTTTTTTTAGATCTTTAATGAACTCATCGAAGAGAAACGATGGCCCAAATCCTAATTCGAACAGGCTCAACAATTTCTGCGAGCACACGAATGAAAGGAAAGGATCAAAGTTTCTCAATTTTGAATCCAAAATGAGAAATCTGATTTTTTTTAATTTCTAATGAACTCATCGAAGAAAAACAATGGACATTTCCACAATTCGAACCGGCTCAACGATTTTCGCAAACACAGAGACGAAACGAAAAGGATCAAAGTTTCTCAATTTTGAATCCAAACTAAGAAATCTGATTTTTTGTTTTTTTTTCTAATGAACTCATCGAAGAAAAACAATGGCCATTTCCACAATTCGAACCGGCTCAACGATTTCCGCGAGCACAGAGACGAAACAAAAAGGATCAAAGTTTCTCAATTATGAATCCAAACTAAGAAATCTGATTTTTTATTTTTTTTCTAATGAACTCATCGAAGAAAAACAATGGCCATTTCCACAATTCGAACCGGCTCAACGATTTCCGCGAGCACAGAGATGAAACGAAAAGGATCAAAGTTTCTCAATTTTGATTCCAAACTAAGAAATCTGATTTTTTTGATTTTTTTTAAAAGAGAAAGAGTGGAGATAAATTCAAAGAATTAGAAATTTCCAAAAAATCTCATCTCATTTTTTTTAGAAGCAGAACTCAACATAGGCCACCAATTAGAAAGTAGCCAAGGAATCGAGAAAAGAAATATAAGCATAGAGCAAAAGATATGATATGCAAATATTTCATTTCTAGCATCGTGTTCTCAAATGAACGAGTCCCACCGGGTGTGCCAGCTTGATGGACAGCGCTTCTGCTCGGTTCTACCGAGGTCGGCGGACGTGGGAGTCCGTTTGGGTCCGACCCTTTCGTAACCGGGGGGCAGAGGCGTGCATCAACATTTTTTTTTGTGTGGGTGTGCCAGATTTTCTATTTTACTTGGAATTACAAGTGGTGATCCGGAGATCAACCTTCGCAAGTAAAACGGAAATCAACCTCTTTCAAGTTTTCCATTGCACATATATTTAAGAAAAGAGACATTTTCTTGATTTGCCGTGAAAGGCGATTTTCTGGCATTTATAGCCGATTTTGGCGTTTATAGCCAATTTTGGCATTTATAGCCGATTTTTGGCGTTTATAGCCGATTTTACAATTCTTATCAATAATGAAAGACAAGAGTTGTGATTTTTGTCTCTTTTGGAAAAATACAAACTACAATGAAAAGCAAGAAAAGGAGGATCTAACTTCTCAGCAGATTGTAGGGGACTCGTTCAGATTGATGGTCGCAAGCCATATGTGGGCGTCGCCATCATCCATGCAGATGAGAACAGAGGATGCTCTTGATTCGTTTGGCATGGCTATAACCTCAGGTTTTAGAGGACAAAGACCAAAATGAGGTCCTATGTCCAATAAAAAACTAGTCCTATGTCCAATAAAAAACTAAGTAGACGGGCTGAAAAGCCACGTCAAAGCCATTGGAGGCAGAAGGAGAAGGCAAGGACCTTGAGGGGGGTACCCCCCCAAGGGACTTTTGTCACCTTGTAGCGGTGGTCGGTGTAGAACTTCTGCAGAGTTTTCTCTCTTTCTTTCTCTTAGATTTCTGATGCCTTTTTCTATCTGAGTTTCCGAATTTTCTGTAGTCTGTCGTGTTGTTTTTTGTTCTTGGAGTGCTCTCCTATTTATAGGCTTTTTGGTAGCCATTTAGGAGGGTTTATGGGCTTTTATTGTCATTAAGCCGCATAATGGGAGGAGTTACAGGATTTAATTCCTTTATTTTGTAACTCCTTTTTCTTGGCTTCTAATTGGCCGGAGGAGATTGAGCGCATTTAATCGCCTTTAATCGCCATGATGGGAGGAGTTTCATGGGTTAAATGCCATGAATCAATTGACTTTTAACTCTCGGATGCTTGCTTCTGATTGGGCCGTCCAAAGAAATGGATTAATGACTGTAATAAAGCTAGTCAATTAATCGCATTAAGTGGTCGCAAAGCAGTTGAAGAGTCGCGGGCCGTTCTGCATCTTTTGGGATTCTTCTGGCGATGATCATCGATGGATCTTCACGTAGATCGACATCGGATGACCATGTAACTTCAGGTATTGGTTACCAACAGCGGGTCGGTGCCATTTGTCCTGTCGATTTCTCAATTTGTCGGGTAGAAAACACACTTTTTTTGGTTGACCGGTTGGCGATCAATGTTGATTTTGATACTCTTGATGATTGACCCGTGATTTTGACGGATGTCAAAGGATTTGGTGTCTCAAAAGTATGAATTTTGGAAAATCCTAGGGGTCGGACGCTTCGAATCGCGAAAAATGATGAAAAATGGGGCTTCCGGGGCCCTCTCGGCGATCCCGGGCTCCAGGGTCACCGGCGACCCCAGGCTCCAGGGTCGCAGGGGCTGGCAACCCTGTGCCAGGGTCGTAGGGGCCTGCGACCCTGGGGGGTTTTCCCCCCTTTTGTCCCGTTTTGTGTTCGTTTTTTATTTTTTTATTCTTTTTTCTTTTGTATTTTTTCTTGACATTTTGATCATTTATTGGCCTGATTTACCTGTAGAGAACCTGAAGAGAATCCTTGAATTTTGGTTTGCAAAGTTTTTAATTTTTTGAGAAAGCCGAAGACTTTGTTGCGCAGAGCTGCCGATTTTCTGTCAGAAGCTGAAACTGGGTCAAACGATGTGGGAATGACCTGAAATTTGGGGTGAAGCCTCCTGAGTAATAAATAAGACCAACTATAGGCTTTTGTTTGACTTTTGATGCCGTTTGGGGTTTTATCACCAGTAGACTTGTTTTTGTTGCGATGAAGATGTCGCTGCTTGATGTGCGGTCAACCGATATCCGATTGACTTGAAATTTGACAGGGAACCTATTGGAGTCATTTTAAGATGATCCATAGGCTCTGTCTTGGAAACCATGGTCCCGGGGATCTTCGCCGCCGAGAGGCCTGATTTGGCTTCCGAGCGTCAAAGTCTGGTCAAATGTTGTCGAAATGACCTGAAATTTGACGTGTAGCCCTTTGTAAGCATTTTAAAGCCGTCCATGTGCTCTATCTAATGAGTGATGGACTCGGTGGTTCTCGCCGTCGAGAGGCTTGATTTTGCTATTCGAGGGTTGATATAGGGTCAAACGTTGTCATTTTGACTCGGAACTTGACGTGGAGCCTTTTGGATGTATTTTGAGATCATCCATCGACTTTGATCGAAGATTTGGTGTCTCCGATGCTTTCGCCGCCGGGAGCTCCTTTTCAGCTGTCGGAGAAGCGAAGTTAGGCCAAGTGATTTTGAAATGGCCCGAAACTTCTTGTGTACTCCTCTTTTGGCTGTCTTGAAGGATCTTGCAGTTTTTATTTGATTCTGGCAAGATTTGATTTTTAGAAGTAGCATTGCCTATTTATGGCAGGCTGCGACTTAATGTAGCTTTCTGGATTTTGAAGAAGCAAAGTGACACATTTTTTTTGGGTCAACAATCACCAGCTCTCCTTCAAGAATCTCTTCGAGGCATATCGACTACAAAAGTTACGCAACTGGTCGCTGTACCTCGAGGGGGCATTTGTTGACAACAAAAAAGTCACTTTGCCTCCTCAACATCAAGAAAGCTACATGAAGCTGCAGCCTACCACAAATGGGCGATGCTACTTCTCAAAAAATCAAATCTTTTCAGAATCAAACAAAAACTGGTAGATCCTTCAAGGCAAACAAAAGAGGATTACACAAGAAGTTTCGGGCCATTTCAAAATAATTTGGCCTAACTTCGCTTCTCTGATAGCTGAACGGGAGCTCTCGGCGGCTACAGCATCGGAGACATCAAATCTTCGATCAGAGCCTATGGATAGTCTCAAAATACATCCAAAAGGCTCCATGTCAAGTTTCGAGTCAAACCGACAACATTTGACCCTCCATCAACCCTCAAACAGCTAAATCAAGCCTATCGGCGGTGAGAACCACCAAGGCCATCACTAATCAAAAAGAGGACATGGACGGCTTCAAGATGCTTACAAAGGGCTACACGTCAAGTTTCAAGTCATTTCAGCAACATTTGACCAGACTTTGACTCTCGGAAACCAAATCAGGCCTCTCGGCGGTGAAGCTCCCTGGGACCATGGTTTCTAAGACAGAGCCTGTGGATCATCTCAAAATGACTCCAATAGGTTCTCTGTCAAATTTCAGGTCAATCAGACATCAGTTGACCGCGCATCAAAGCGCGACATCATCCTCGCGACAAAGTCAAGTCTACTGGCGAAAGGACCCCATACGGCTTCAAAACTCAAAGAAAATCCTATGGTTGGTCTTATTTACTGCTTAGGAGGCTTCACCTCAAATTTCAGGTCATTCTGACATCATTTGACCCAATTTCAGCTTCTGACAAAAAAAATTCGGCAGCTCTATGCTACAAAGTCTTCGACTTTCCCGGAAAATCGGAAACTTTGCATTCCAAAATGCAAGGATTCTCGTCAAGTTTTCTGCATGGAAGTCAAGCCAATAAATGAGAAAAAATGTCAAAGAAAAATACAAAAGAAAAAAAAAATTGGAAAAGACCTCAAAACGGCCGCGAAACGGGACCAAAAATGGAAAAATCCACCTAGGGTCGCAGCCCGTGACCCTGGCCCAAGGTCGCCGCGACCCTAGCCCGGCTACGACCCTAGCCCATGGTCGACGCGATCCTATGCATGGTCTCCGGCGACGATGGAGCTGCGGGTCTCCGGATTTCCCCCGGAGAGGCCCGTTTTCCATCCTTTTTTGCATTTCGAAGCGTCCAACTCCTGTGATTTTCCAAAATCCATACTTTTGAGGAACCGAATCCTTTGGCATCCGTCAAAATCACGGGTCCATCTTCAAGAGTATCAAAATTAATATTGATTGTCAACTGGTCAAACAAAAAGTGCGCTTTCTACCCGATCGATCGAGAAATCAACAGGACATACGGCACCGGCCTGCTGTTGCCAATCAATGCCTGAAGTTACATGGTCATCCGATGTCGATCTACATGAAGACCCATCGATGATCATCGCCAGAAGAATCCCAAAAGAAGCGGCCCGGCCCACGACTCTTCAACTGCTCGGCGACCACTTAATGAGACTAATTAACTAGCTTTATTGCAATCATTAATTCATTTCTTTGGTCGGCCCAATCAGAAGCAAGCATCCAGGAGTTACAAGTCAATTGATATGGCATTTAACCCATGAAACTCCTCCCATTGTGGTGATTAAAGGCGACTAAATGCCCTCAATCTCCATCGGCCAATCAGAAGCCAAGAAAAAGGAGTTACAAAATAAAGAAATAAAATCTTGTAACTCCTCCCTTTATGTAGCTTTATCACAATTAAGGCTCATAAACTCTCCTAAATGGCTACCAAAGGCCTATAAATAGGAGAGCATTCCAAAGAATTCATAATCCAAAAACCCACTCCCAAACACAGATCCCAGATCATAAAAAGTACAGAAAATCTAGAGAAAGAAAGAGGGAAAATTCTGCGAAGTTCTGCACCGACCGCTGTTACAAGGTGACAAAAGTCCCTTGGCGGGCACCCCCTAAGGTCCTTGCCTTCTTCTTCTGCCTCAAATGGCTTAGACGTGACTTTTCAGCTCGTCTACTTAGCTTTTTATTGGGCATAGGACTTTCTCTTGGTCTTTGTCCTCTAAAAATCTGAGACTATAGCCAAGCCAAGCGAATCAAGAGCATCCTCTGTTCTCATCTGCATGGATGATGACGAAGTCCACACATGACTTGTGACCGTCAATCTGAATGAGTCCCCCATAATCTCCTGAGAAGTTAGATCCTCCTTTTCTTGCTTTTCATTATATTTTGTATTTTTTCAAAAGAGACAAAAATCACAACTATTGTCTTTCATTATTGATAAGAATTGTAAATCGGCAATAAACGCCAAAAATCGGCTATAAACTCCAAAATCGGCTATAAATGCCAAAAAATTGCCTTTCTCGGCAAATCAAGAAAATGTCTATTTTCTTAAATATATGTGCAATGGAAAACTTGAAAGAAGTTGATTTCCTTTTTACTGGTCTTGATTTCCTTTTTACTGGTCTTGATTTCCTTTTTACTGGTCGATCTCCGGATCACCACTTACAATTCTAAGTAAAATAGAAAATCTGGTACACCTACACATAAAAAAATATTAATGCACGCCTTTGCCCCCGGGCGCGAAAGGGTCGGATTAAATGGACTCTCACGTCCGCCGACCTCGGTAGCACCAAGCAGAAGCGCGGTCCATCAAAAACCTGAGATCTTTCTCAAGTTTAACTCCAAGCAATTGAGCAAGAAGATGAAGACGACTTGAAATTCCACACAACTTAGCCTCTTGAAGACTTTTGATGAAGAAATCAAGAAAAACAAAGAAGAAATGAAAAAGAACCGAATTCTCCAGCAACTCTGAGAATAATGAACCGACTGAAACACATTTGGGGTTCTTCTTAACCTTTATAACCGAATTTTTACATATTAACCCCATTCTCTCATCTTATTTCTAATTTGAGTCAAATCAAAGCTCATTTAACTCGTTTCAAGTCAAATGAAAACGCGTATGTTATGAAAATTGATGTACTCGTCAAGATACACATGTTGGTATCAAGTTTCACCACATTCGACGAAATACGCATAAATCCGTATTTACAGAAAAAGTCCCTAATTCCATCAAACTAAGTCTAAAACTATCTCAATCAAAGTAGTCTCTTCTAAATCCTTTCCATTATGTTTAATTCACTCACTTGTGACTAATCCAATCCTTATTATTTGTTAATCACATTTAAATCGATTAACCATGCGTAATCTACTTTAACCTTGATTAATTAGAGTTAATCTTGATTAACTCGGGATGGGGTGTAACAAGTAGCCTTACCGAAAAGTTTGAGACGAAACGAACCATAGTCTTATCGAAAGTTTTATAACAAACGAACCACACAAAACATATATGAAAAGTTATTTTATGCAAAAACATATACAAATTGCAAATTCTGGAATGAGATAATTTATGGGTTGGAATGGCCTACTAAGTCTGTTTCAATGAATATTCAAGGCCCAAGTGTCGGTTTATAATTATAAATTTAATGCCTCCGAAGTTGTCCGGCATTTGGAGACTTTGAATGAACATTGAGGCTCTAGTAGTTCAAAATATTTCCATAGTGATGCAATCATAATCTCTCCTTATTTATTTCTTAATTTCCATCATTGAATATATTTTCAAGATCCAAATTTTTCCTTCATCCCAACAAAGCTTGGCTTTAAACATGTATATGCATCACTAAATAACAAGAAGTAACCATTTGGGTCCAACCAACAAGGAAGGACAACACCCAGGCCCAGCTGAAACGAAATGGGACAGTAAGCAGGCCCAAAACATTGAGAAAAGGGCAGTAAACAAGCCCATAAAATGAATGAACAGAGACTCAAGCCCGCTCGAGCGGACCCTTCCAGCAGCTGGGCTCGCTCTAGGCTCGCTCTCGGGAGCATATCTACTTGCTGGGACGCCTGGTTCCTCTTCCTGCATTGTTTTGATCCCTTCCTTCCACCCTTTTCAAACTAGATTTCAATCTTTATAGTTGAGTTACCTCAAGCCTCAACCTATCATCCATTCAACACTAAAATGTCTCATTCCATGCACACTTAACAGAAATTACAGAAATCCCAATTGTTGCAGAAATTCGGATATTAGTCAAGATGTAAAACAGAGGTTCAAAGATGGACTTTGTCACGTCCCCAAAATAAGAATTGGGGAAAAACGTGAAAAATTAAATAAAATTCAAATTTATGTTAATGCAACACAAGCTTCCAAAAGTGGACCCACATAATTCACAAACCGTGGTGAGTCCAAATAAAATTACATTAAATGCAACAGAAGCTTCATTAAATTGGTATTCAATGATCATAAATAAGATCCAACACGAAGGTCAAATAAACATTCATAGTTAAAGTTCCAGAATAAATTAAACAATTACTAAATAAAGTTTATCATTAAAAGAAAGTTCATCTAAAGAATTGCTAAGATGACGTTCTCTCTAATGTAGGCTCAGACGGCTCCGAAACCGTCTCCGGGATCCCACTCGGGTTCGTCAGTTGGCTCAACGTTTGATCCTCCTCCGTTTCCTCGGTAAAGTAGGGCTCGGTACCTATGCACCAAATATTACAAAGTAAATAGCAAGAACATGATCATAATTCAAAATTAAGATACGATATCAAGATGAGTAAAAACAAGTGAGATTATAAGAAACAATGATAAAGATAAAGACAAGAAAGAACGTGTGACATAAATCCAAAAGACACCAAATAGAGCAATATATAATTCACACGGAGACAAGTGTCCCCGTTTTGGGTGGTCAACTCTACATAATCGGGAAAGCCTGTCCACAATGTCGGTGGTCATAAACCGATCGATAAACAAATATCAGGATAACCTGTTCACATTCAAAGTGGATTATAAGTGATCCAGACCCAGTGTTGATTAACTGTCCACATACGATCTGCAGTCGTTCACAAATGACCCAAATAAAAAAATGTTGGACATCGCGATCACTGAGAGGGGGGGGGGGTGAATCAGTGATTTCTAAAAACAGGTCCAATTCAACAACAAAACAAGTCAAACCACACAATGACACCAGATTTAACGTGGTTCACCAAAAGGCTACGTCCACGGATCAAAACCGTCCGAACACCGATCCGGTATAGGTCTGAATATATTTAGTCGCACCAACGACAAAGAGCACCAACCCTTAGTTTCAGATAGCACCAACTATCTAGGAAGCACCGACTCCCCTTACAATTTATCTGCACCCACAGATAGGATCACCAAACCCCAAACACCAAGCACCAACTTGATGTAAAAACAGAATAGAAGATAAACTCTGTCTACAGCCCTTCCCCTCTACAATTCTCTCTCTCTCAATCTCTTACAAATTGAAATCTAAAGCATAAAGAGAGACACTTAACTCATGGATGAATCACCATCTTCAAGAGCACAATCTCGTCCACAATTGCTGTAGAAAACGTCTGATAATGCAGCAACACAGCAACACAGCACTCTCTTCTCTCTTCTCTTCTCTCTTTTCTCTTCTCTTCTGGTGTCTCTTTAGAACGACCCATACATGCCTTTTTATAGGTTATGTTAACCCTTAATTGAATTCAAAACAGGCTACAATTCGTTTAGAAAGAGTCCCAAACAAATTAGAAAAGAATGCTGAATTTTCGTGCACAACTTCTAATTCTGCGCAACTCTGGTTTCCCGTGCTCGGTCGACATCCTGCCTTGCTCGGTCGACATCATACACTGTCTGGAATCAGACAACTATCGAGCTCGGTCGACATCCTGGGGTCCCGGTCGACCGAAGACACACTGTGTCACGAAAATAACTGAGAGGTGCCTGAAACTTTTTCTGCAGGTTTCTCTTTGCTCGGTCGACCGCATGGGGTGCCCGGTCGACCGCATGCTCTGCTTCAGGAGTTCTGAATTCCTGACTGTTTCAACTCTGATTCTCTTTTTAAGCTCTATCAACACCAGCCTTTTAACATCATGTTTGTGACATTGTGTTGACAATAATTCCAACTTAAATCAATACTTGAGATACTAAATTCTTCAATTCTTCTAAGAACTTCTCAAGTCATCTCAAATTTCAACAATCTCCCCCTTTGGAATTGTTGTCAACTTTAACAACTTTGTCAATCATGCTAACAACTCTTCAACTCTTTCAACTCCAGCTTGCAGCTCTTCCAAGTTCTTTTCAACACTCACTTGGAACCAATTCTGAAATTCTGAAATAACAACCATGCACTGTCAACAATCTCCCCCTAGCTTTCATAGCATAACATCTCTCCTTGCTATCATAGCATAACATCTCTGAGATGACTTGAGAAGTTCTTAGAAGAATTGAAGAATTTAGTATCTCAAGTATTGATTTAAGTTGGAATTATTGTCAACATTAACAACTTTGTCAATCATGCTAACAACTCTTCAACTCTTTCAACTCCAGCTTGCAGCTCTTCCAAGTTCTTTTCAACACTCACTTGGAACCAATTCTGAAATTCTGAAATAACAACCATGCACTGTCAACAATCTCCCCCTAGCTTTCATAGCATAACATCTCTCCTTGCTATCATAGCAAAACATCTCTCCCCCTTTGACAACAAGTCCAAAGGGACCAAACCGAGGAGCGAATAGGATATTCAATGAATGCATTGCTCCCCCTTTCAAGTACAACTCCTACGGTTTAGGAGAGTGAGTAACTCCTAACTTTTTCCGGAGATACTCGAAGACTTCCTTTGGCAGAGGTTTCATGAAAATATCAGCCACTTGCTCAGTTGTTGGAACATATTCCAACTTGACCTCTCCATCAGCAACTTTATCTTTAAGAAAATGATAACGAATTGCTACATGCTTTGTTCGAGAGTGCTGAACAGGATTCTTAGATATATGAATTGCACTCGTGTTGTCACATAGGATCGGCGTAGGATCCGTTGTAGGAACTCCTAGATCAGAGAGCATTTGCCGCATCCATAACACTTGCGTACAACAAGTTGCCGCTGCAATATATTCCGCTTCCACTGTCGAAAGGGATACTGAGTCTTGCTTCTTACTATGCCAAGCAACTAATCTTTCTCCAAGATAAAATGCGCCGCCGCTAGTACTCTTGCGATCATCTACGCATCCAGCCCAATCGGCATCAGAATATGCAACAAGAGTGAAGGATTTGCCTTTGGGATACCAGATACCAAGCTCCATAGTACCTTTCAGATATCGAAAGATTCTTTTCACTGCTGTAAGGTGTGTTTCAGTTGGTGCTGCTTGAAAACGTGCAACCATACATACTGCTTGTAGAAGATCTGGTCTTGTAGCAGTCAAGTAGAGCAAGCTTCCTATCATAGAGCGATAGGTGGTATGATCAACGGGCGAGGCCTTATCATCTTTGCTAAGCTTCGTGTTCGTTGACATTGGTGTGCTCACTGGCTTGCTGTCTTCCATATTGAACCGTTTCAGCATTTCCTTAATGTACTTCATTTGTGATATGAAGATGCCATGTTTCAGCTGCTGAACTTGTAAACCAAGAAAGAACTTTAGTTCTCCAAGCATCGACATTTCAAATTCTTTCTTCATCTCTTCAGCAAAATTCCTACACATCTCCTCATCATTGCCACCAAAGATTATGTCATCAACATAAACAATGACAACCAGCTGTTTGCTTAGCTCAGTTTTGACATACAGATTGCTATCAACCATTCCTTTTCCAAAACCGATCTTGCAGAGATAGAGATCCAGCCTTGCATACCATGCCCTTGGCGCTTGTTTCAGTCCATAAAGAGCCTTTTTCAACTTGCACACTAGATCTGAGTTTTTGCTGATGAGAAAACCATCAGGTTGCTCAATGTAGACCTCTTCTTCAAGTAAACCATTCAAGAAAGCTGACTTTACGTCCATCTGAAATACCTTGAAGGTTTTGTATGCTGCCAATGCAAGAAACATACGAATAGCTTCCAGACGAGCCACCGGTGCAAAGGTCTCTTCAAAATCTATGCCTTCAACTTGAGCATAGCCTTTACAAACCAACCTTGCTTTGTTTCTAATGACTTGACCATCTTCATTCAGCTTATTCCGAAAGACCCATTTGGTACCAATAACATTCTTATCAGTAGGTCTAGGAACAAGTTCCCATGTGGAGTTCTTCTCAATTTGCTCCAACTCCTCATGCATAGATTTCAACCAACTTTCATCGAGACTGGCTTCAGCCACAGTCTTGGGTTCAATGGTGGACATAAGTGAGTAATTGCTAACTACACTTTGTCTAGTTTGAACGCCTGCCTTAGGATCTCCAATGATTTGATCCTTAGGGTGTTGCTCTACCCAAGTGCTGTGCTTCTTAGGTGTAGTATCTTCTGAGTCATCCTTTGATTTCTCAGAATCATTAGATTCAGCCATCTCATCATCAATCTCACTCGAGTCCTCATAAACTGGACTGTCATTATGAGTTGCATTCTTTGGTTCAATATTCTCATCTATTCTCACATCAGCACTTTCTATGATTTTTCTGGTTCTTTTGTTAAGACACCTATATGCCTTGCTAGTAGAGGAGTAACCCAGAAATATACCTTCGTCAGCTCTTTCTTCAAATTTGCCCGGATTTTGTTCGAGCCGCTTGATGTAACACTTGCTGCCGAAGACTCTGAAGTGCTTGACTGTTGCTTTTCTTCCAAACCATAGCTCATAGGGAGTTTTGACTTCATGTGGCCTGATCAAGCATCGATTTTGAATGTATACAGCCGTATGAATTGCCTCTTTCCAATACTTATCAGCCATCTTGCTTTCACTTAGCATCGTACGAGCCATCTCTTGTACAGTGCGATTCTTCCGTTCCACAACTCCATTTTGCTGTGGAGTTCTAGGGGCTGAGTACTGTCTTTGAATGCCATGATGTTCACAATATTTAGTGAACTCTTCAGATGTGAACTCGCCTCCACGATCAGACCTTAAAATCTTGATACGTTTTTCCAATTGATTTTCAACCTGTGCTTTAAACACTTTAAAACGATCAAGTGCTTGATGCTTATGCTTAAGAAACAATACCCATGTCATACGAGTATAATCATCAATGCATAACATGAAATACTTATCTCCATTGGTGCTTTGAGTTCGCATCGGTCCACAGAGATCAGTGTGCACTAGCTCAAGAGGTTTCTTGGAATGATGCTCCTTTGACTTGAACATAACCCTCGTTTGCTTTCCCTTTTGGCAAGAGTCGCAAATGGGATTGGAAGGCTTTTCAACTTTAGACATGCCTCTTACAGCCTTTGAATTGCAAATCTTTGACATGTTATCAAAGCTTAGATGCCCAAGGCGTTTGTGCCACAACCAACTTTCCTCTGTCCGACTCATCAAGCAGGTCTTTTCAGCTCCATCTGACAATGTATAGAGATTTCCAGCAGTTCTTGATCCAGTTGCCACTGTTTTGCCGTTGCTACTCTTCTTGATGGCAAACCCATTCTTTGTGAAGATAACTTCGTGACCCTTGTCACAGATCTGGCTCACACTAAGCAGGTTGTGTCTCAATCCAGACACATATAAGACTTCTTCCGATCTGATCTTGTTTGCCATAAGCTGAATAACACCTTTTCCGCAGATTTTGGCACCATCATTGTTGCCAAACTTCACTGAACCGCCTTCATAGTGCTGTAATTTGATGAATTTCTCTTTATCACCAGTCATATGGCTTGAACAACCACTATCAAGGACCCATGGTGCTGCCTTCTTTTGTGCATTGAATGCCATTTGCACAATGAGAGATTCTTTGGGACTTTCTGCACTTTGCTTTGCTCTCCAAGCCTTGACTAACTTGGGTTTCTTTTCAACCTGAAATTTGTTAGCAATATGCAACCTACAATCCCTAGCCAAGTGTCCATAATTATGACATATATAGCACTCAATTTTGTGGCTGTTTAGGATTGAAAAAGGGTTCCTAGTCACAAGTGGGCTGTTTCTAACATAGAATCTACAATCAGCTCTTTTATGTCCAAACATATTACAATGAAAGCAATAACCATAGAATTTGTATCTTCTTTGTGGCTGGTTAATCTTCATTACCTTTCTAACAGGAATGGACTCCTTTCTAGGTTGAGTGGGCTTCATAGAGTTAGAAGGTGCAGTGACTTGCTTCACAAACTCTTTCTTTTCAGGAGGTGCAATCTTAGAGGATTCACCTTTCTCAAATCCTAGACCAAATCTGAAGTGGGCAGGTCTTTGAACTTTCAGTAGTTCATCGAGTTTCATAGTCCCTTCAATCGCTTGGAGCGCTTTGAGTTTTTTGCTATTTTCCAAATTTTCAGCCTTTGCTCTAGCGATCTCAGTTTCAAGTTTCATAGCCTCTTCCTTTTTGATACTTATTTGGTTTTCAAGGACTTCTACCATTCTTTTATATTCTTCTACTTGAGTTTTCAAAGCAATAATAGAACTTTCAGATTCATGGAGAAGTTTCAGATTTTTCTTACTTGTTTTGCGTTCCATGCTAAGCTCCTCAAGTGCGGCTATGAGTTCCTCTTTAAGATTGACTTCAGCCTCCTCTTCCTCTTCCGGATCTAGCTCTTCTTCTTCTTCAACAGTGACCATGAAGAGAGCTTCGGTTGATTCATCATCGTCTGAAGATTCAGATGTGCTGTCATCTTGTTGACATAGAAAGTTTTTAGCTTTGCCCCTTTTTCTGAAATTTCTCTTTCCTTTACTCTTTTCAGCATAAGAGTCATTATCATTGTCTTCTTTTAGCGGACACTTCGCAGCATAGTGACCAACACCTCCACAATTGAAGCATTTAAAGGGTAGCTTCCCTTTGTACTTGCCATTGCTTCCTTTCTTCAACTTTCTAACAAATTGAGCCTCAAGCTCATCATCATCAGAATCAACATCATGACCAGCAGTCTCTTTTGCCTTTTTCTGAACTTTGAAGGCCGCTTCTTTATCAGATGAAGACGTCTTTCCTATGCGCATCTCATAGGCAGTTAGAGAACCATGTAATTCATCCATGGAAAATGCATTCAGATCTTTGGCTTCTTCGATGACTGAGACTTTTGAATCAAACCGGGGAAGAAGAGATCTTAGAACCTTTTTGACGATGACCGGCTCTTTAATCTCCTCCCCTAGTCCACGAATGTCATTCGTGACTTCATTCACTCGTTGCATATACGAGTCAACATTCTCGCTTTCCTCCATGCGAAGAGACTCGAATTGAGAGCGATGAGTTTGCAATTTGGCTTCTTTAATCTTCTCATCACCTTCATGTATGCTTTGCAACTTGTCCCAAATTTCCTTGGCTATTTTGCATGCAATTACTTTGACAAGCTCGCTGTCCACAAGGCCACTAAAGAGTGCATTCTACGCCTTGGAGTCGTTGTCTGCCAACTTCTTCGATGCAGTATCATTGGGTACGGTGGCAGTATTGTAACCGACTCTGACAGCCTCCCAAACATCATAGCCAAGAGATTTGATGAAGGCTTGCATCCTAATCTTCCAAAAAGAGTAATTAGAACCATCAAACAGAGGTGCTTTCATATTCCCTGTATTGACTGCCATGTGATTTGACAAGAGATCACCCTTAGCGTATTAAACTGATCAAGGGAGCCTCGCTCTGATACCAATTGTTGGATATCGCGATCACTGAGAGGGGGGGGAGGGGTGAATCAGTGATTTCTAAAAACAGGTCCAATTCAACAACAAAACAAGTCAAACCACACAATGACACCAGATTTAACGTGGTTCACCAAAAGGCTACGTCCACGGATCAAAACCGTCCGAACACCGATCCGGTACAGGTCTGAATATATTTAGTCGCACCAACGACAAAGAGCACCAACCCCTTAGTTTCCAACTATCTAGGAAGCACCGACTCCCCTTACAATTTATCTGCACCCACAGATAGGATCACCAAACCCCAAACACCAAGCACCAACTTGATGTAAAAACAGAATAGAAGATAAACTCTGTCTACAGCCCTTCCCCTTTACAATTCTCTCTCTCTCAATCTCTTACAAATTGAAATCTAAAGCATAAAGAGAGACACTTAACTCATGGACGAATCACCATCTTCAAGAGCACAATCTCGTCCACAATTGCTGTAGAAAACGTCTGATAATGCAGCAACACAGCAACACAGCACTCTCTTCTCTCTTCTCTTCTCTCTTTTCTGGTGTCTCTTTAGAACGACCCATACATGCCTTTTTATAGGTTATGTTAACCCTTAATTGAATTCAAAACAGGCTACAATTCGTTTAGAAAGAGTCCCAAACAAATTAGAAAAGAATGCTGAATTTTCGTGCACAACTTCTAATTCTGCGCAACTCTGGTTCCCGTGCTCGGTCGACATCCTGCCTTGCTCGGTCGACATCATACACTGTCTGGAATCAGACAACTATCGAGCTCGGTCGACATCCTGGGGTCCCGGTCGACCGAAGACACACTGTGTCACGAAAATAACTGAGAGGTGCCTGAAACTTTTTCTGCAGGTTTTTCTTTGCTTGGTCGACCGCATGGGGTGCCCGGTCGACCGCATGCTCTGCTTCAGGAATTCTGAATTCCTGACTGTTTCAACTCTGATTCTCCTTTTAAGCTCTATCAACACCAGCCTATTAACATCATGTTTGTGACATTGTGTTGACAATAATTCCAACTTAAATCAATACTTGAGATACTAAATTCTTCAATTCTTCTAAGAACTTCTCAAGTCATCTCAAATTTCAACAAAGAAAACATATATGCATAATAGACCCGAATAATAATGCTCCGATACAAGAGTCCTAAGTGAAAGTAAAGTGCTGGCCATTTCACATTTCATATCATAATCAAATCGTCATACAAAATTTGCCAAGAGACTTTATAGTCTATAACACAATAGGGTATGCATCTAAAGGAATACATACCCTAAACCAATATATACATGCAAATACAAAGGTTAAGACATAGTGTAAATCAATCCTAAGGTTAGACGTATATTCATATACCTGTCAACACAAAATAATAATGCTAGTAAGTTAAGGACATTACATCTCTCGAAATTCATGGTGCATAGATCCAATGAAGGATTTCCAATAGAGATGTATTGACCCTTTCTCGCTAGAGTTCATTAAAATCATAACGGGTAATTGAATCCAACGTCCATAAGATACCGTATGCCCAAACGGTTCTTATGTCAAGTCCAGGTAGATAATTTAAGGTTATTAAATCCATATGAAGTCCCATACAAGATATCATAAATCCCCAAAATAATCAGAGCCAAAACAATGGAAAATAGACATAAATTGCCTAAGTACACTGAACGTTCGAACGTTAAAGGTCTCGGGTTTTTGGCTCAGACATGAGGGAAATCAAACGTTCGAACGTTCATGAGGCACGTTCGAACGTTTGATGCCTTGGGTTTTTGGCTTAGGGGCAAGCAGACTCTAACGTTCGAATGCACGAAGGGAATGTTCGAACGTCCGACGTCTCTACCATTTGGCTCAGACGATTCTGAACTCACTCGTTCGAACATTCCAATGCAACATTCGAACGTTTGATGTTCAGAATGTTGTCCGAGTTCGTGCAATTACATAAATTGGGGTTTTTCCCTTGTTTCATCCATTTTCCTCTCTTTTTTCAAAGGAGAGTACAATCCATCCAAATTCACACGAATCATAACCATTAGAAAGAGAATGGAACCCACATTTCCATTACCCAAACATCCATTTTTAAATCCCTAATCTATCATTATCATTTAGATAAGGGCCAATAAACAAACCTATATGCATTAGATAGGAAACAAAGATCAAATAGCGCATTTAATAACAAATTATAATAATGTACTTGCCTTAGATCCAAAGTTGAAGAAGAGTACAATAGGTTTCCTAACCAAAACCCAAATCGAGATTACAAAGATTGCTCGATCACAATCCTAACACCAATCTGACATAAAAGATGGGATAGAAATGCTCAGATGAATAGATCTATGGTATTCCTACCCAAAACCTAACATTGGAAAGAATAAGAAGATAACCTAAGAGTATAGATCTATTCCTAATGGTTTGAGGTGAGTGTTACCTGTGATAAGAAAGTTGAACCAAGAATGATGGTATCCCCTGATCTTGATTCTGATGGTTGGATCCTAAAGTTGCAGAGGCTTGGGAAGTTGAAAGAGGCAGAAGATAAACAGGGAACGGGAAGAGTTGCAGAGATAAATGGGAAGAGATAAAGACGTGCCATTTTTTAAAAGAAGGGATTAGGTTAAGAGAGTATTGGGCTTAAGTCATTAGGTATGGTCAAACTACGGGTCAAGTTTTCTACCCATTAACCCAACTCACCAATCCGCGCATCTAATCTAACGTGTGCCCCACTTAATCCTAACCACTTAAATAACTAAAATACATTCAATTAAAATAATAATAATATCTAAGAAAAATATATTAATAGTGGGACCGGGATCTTATAGATTTCTAGCCTTATGAAACCATTAGTAAACCAGAAACTTTCATTTTCATACAAACAAAATCATATAGAAAAACTGAACATAAATCTAATGCTAGAAATTAGAATTTTCACAGCTAAGTTAATCATTTAAAATGAATCAATATTTCAAATCAAAACTTATAAATAAACAAGATTCAAATGCATGCATTCCATCAATTTATTCACTTGCCTGAGAATCCAAAATAGGTCCTAATCCACTCCAAGAACACTCCTCCTACAGCTAAACCTCCAAGTTACAAATCCATGGAAAACAATCTCAAAAGAAAACCGAGATTTTGAAATAAAAAAGGGGTTCTTCAAGAACCTCCTTGCATGCATGATAGAAAACTTCTCTAGGGTCTAGAGAACCCATGGCTAAAAGGAGAAGATCAGGTCTTACCTGAAAGTGCAGAAATCAGCAAGAAAAGCTTGGTGAGGAAGATGGGTTCAGCTGAAATCCTCCACAAACACTACCAATAGGAAGCTAAGAAGAAGCAGAAGAGATTGGTGAGGTTTAATCTTCTCTTTGGGCTGGTTTTCCTTAACATGCAGAGGAGAGAAGGGGCTGGAATGGAGAAGCAAGAAACACTCTTTCACTCAGTTGCAGGAAAATCAGAATGAAGAAGAAAGAGTGAACTCACGTGGATCTTAAATGGGCTTAAGTGGGAAAGTAGGCCCATGGAAAGTTCACAAAGCTAGATCTATCACATGTGGGTCCCGAATGAGATCGACGAAGAAGACAAAGTTGATCGTCGAAATATCTAGTTTCCAAAAAGTAAATTTTCCTCATTTGAAAATTTCGAAATTCATGCACAGATTTGGTGTGAAAAGTCATTTTTGCCCTTTTTTTCTCGAAAAATGTGATTTTTGAGTTTCAAATTCAAACGGACGAAACATAAAAGTTGTTAAGGTCAATAAAACAAATCGAAAGGAGTAAAAATCGAGATTTTTTGAAATAAAGAATAAATTTCCACACGAATACTAATCACGCGGGCCACCCTAGGCCGGGTCAAAACAAACTCAACGGCTGTTGAAATTCTCCAAAGCTATGAAAACTCTAACCAAACTCACAAACGAAGCCAAACCAACTCTAATCTCACTCAAAAAGCTAATTCACGGCTAAGTCAACACTAATTATGAGAATTAGGGGTCGGGATCTTACACATTGGCATCTGAGACTTCATTTAGAGATCACATTAACTGAGATGGACCTGGACCTGAATGTGGACCATTACTTAGGATGGACTTTTGTTATTTCCCGATTGATTCTCTTACTTGGAGGTTTATTTCACTTAATGCATCACTGTCACTCTTATATCCTTACCGTTGCTTATAACTGTTAATTAAATGGAAAATGGATGACCTAAACCTATGATTATTTAGAGGTGACCTGGTGATGTGCTTGGGTGGATATTGTGTCAGACCCCGACCCAGGTTTGCATCGACTAGCATCGTTTAAGTTGAGATTAGGTCTTTAGTCCGATTAGATGACATTTAGCTTAGATTGTGAGCTCGATGGTTTTTCCATAGCTTTGAGAATTTTTGAGAGCCGTTGATTTAGCTTGTCACGGGCCGGGGGTGGCCTGTTGGACCCGTGTGCATGTGGGGGAATTTAATCTTGATTTCTGGAAACATTATGATTTTTAATTCTTTTGATTTATCAAAATAGCATTTACAACTTTTATGTCCTTTCCATCCATTTTCATAACCCTAGAAATTACATTTTTCAGCAAAAAGGGAAATAGACTTTTCACCTCAAAATCTGTGCATAAATTTCAATGTTTGCAAAATCATGTGGAAATTATATTATTAGAAACTAGACATTTCGACGATCACTTTTCTCTCTTTCGTCGATCTCATCCAGGACCCGCAAGATGGTGTTTTAAGCCTTTGAAGTGGTATGGCCTAGTGGGGCCCACACCCTACCCAACTCACAAAACACAGCCCACGTGTGTTCCTTCCCCCTCATTTCTCATTGCATGTTATCAACTCTGCCAAGAACCAGGGAGAAACGAGTTTGCGCTTCTACTTTTTCTCCTTTGCATGTTGGATTTTCCTTGGCTAAAGTGGAGATTGGAGTGCACAACACTCTTCCTCATCTCTCAAGCTTTCCATTGGTACTGTTTTCAAGGGTTTTCAGCTGGGCTCTTCTTCATCTAGAGGCTTTTCTCCATTGTTAAAACTCTTAGAGGTAAGTGATGGTCTTCTTCTTCAAACGGTGGCTTTATAGAGTCAATTAGAGCTCTAATATCATGCATGCAAGGCTTCCTACGGAGAACCTTTCCTTTAAAAAAATTCCTTTGATTCTCAGATCTTTTCAAGGGGCTTTTGTAGATTGGAGGTTCAGCTGAGAGAGGAGTGTTTGGGAGATCTCTTTGAGTGCAATTTTGGATCAAGGCAAGTGAATGAATGAAATATGAATGTGCATGTGTTGATTTATGGGTTTTATCTTGATTTCTTGTTTCTTTTGAACTAACTATGTTTAATCTTGTTTTGCTTTGAGGTTTAGTCTACTAAACATATGTTTTAATGTTCATGTGTTTTATTTCATTTCATTGAAATATGTTTTGACATTGAATTTGTCTAAATTGGTACTTTCATGCTTGTATTATTGGAAATTGTGAATGAAGGAGGTTTGGTTGTCTGAAATTGAAGGAATGGAATGGTAGTGTGAATGATGGATTGGAGGAGCTTTTAGGCTCAGTATAATGTAGAAAAGTGCTGGGTTGGAAGTGGAACTGTTTTGGTGAAGTAAGGACTTGAACCTGAACTTGATGTGAATTTCCTGTAACTAGGCGGTCAAATGGTGGTTATCTGGTGGCTAGCCGCCGAGTGACTGGCGGCTAACCGACCCAGGTTCGGTCACAATTCCAGAGAGCTGTTTTTCTGCTCTGAATGGGTGGTTAGCTGGCGGTTACTTGGCGGCTAGCTGCCTGGTGACTGGCGGCTAACCAACCCGAGTTCGGTTTCAATTCAAGAATGTTGCATCCATTTCGTGGAATGCAGTCAGCCTCGCGGTCAGCTCGATGGCTAACCAACTGGTGATCGAATTTAGCCCAGATTTTTAGAAATGAGAATAAAAGAGGGGTTTTCTATCCCAATCACTTGTGGACCCTTCTTGGTCAATATGTACACCTTGATATGCTTTATGTCATTTAAACATTCAGGCATCATCTAAATGAAGGATCGACATGTGGATTCAAAGTATATACGATTCGACATTTACGGTCTCAAGGTATTGCTGTAAAAATTGTGATTTATAAACCAAATTCTCGTTTTACAATTCGTGTTGATTTGAAATGAATGTTTCCAAAGTTTTGATTTAAAATCCTGTTAGGGAATCATCGTGTGAATTGTGTTTTCATAATCATCGCGTGAATAAGCGTGCGTGTACTTGATATAGAGTGAGTAGTTTCCCGAATTTGAAAGTGCCAAACATTGATTTGAAAATGTTTATTTTCGTGTCAGCTCCACTTAGCTTGGACGACCATTGCCGGTTTGATTAACCGCCTTAGGTGCTTAAATCTTGTACCAACATTGGATTGGTAAATACGCACGTGCTTGCTTGCTTATTTAGCCCGTTCCACGGCGGGACTCGAGTGTGGTTCTCAGTTATACTAGGCTACTACAATTTATGATAGTGTCTCCCTTCACCATGTGTGACGAAGAATCTTAAGTGCTCTCGTCACTTCGTGTGACGGAGAATGTAGCTACATGTGGTTGCCAAGGTATTGTTTTCGAATGGTCATCTTGATTTATAATCTGCTCTTATAAATGATATTGTCATTGAAATATTTCTTTTTATTCGACTTCTCTTTATCGCACATGTTGTCTTCTTTAAATACAAACTATTGATTTCTAGCATGATTATACTTCATTCTTTTGCCTGCCAGACCGTCGTGTCTGACCCTTTCGTTTTGATGCTCAGATCCAGGTTTCGTTGCCCTTGAGGAGAAGCACGAGGAGGCGCTTGTAGAGTAGCCATTTGAGCGAGAGTGGCAACCCAACGATGTCATTTAGATGTCTGGTTGGGTCTTGAGACACGAAACATTTTGGGGAATGATCTTCTACCTTTTGGGAATTTGTTAATAGCTTTTGTTGGCTATCTTTTGGGAATGTAAAACTTAACTTTGTGTTTGTTTATTGTTCAACTTAAACTTGAATTTATGGGTATGGTAGTTATGTTTCTCCCTCTGACACGAGTTCTCTTATACTGTATCTTACGTGTGATGTCACTTGTGTGTTTGCTACATGCTTCCACAAATAAATTTTTATGTGTGATCATGAGATGATTCGAATGTGTGGAATCCTTGCTGCGGGAACCTGTGGGAAACCAAAGGAAAAATAAATAATATGTCGTGGCGCTGGCTCGAGGCCTCGGGGTCCCGGTCTGGGGTTGTGGCGTTGCGACTTGGAGCTCATGGCCATCGGATTCCGTGTTGCACTCAACCGCTAACATAAAGCCATTAAATCAAGGCTCATAATCAGACTGGAACAAATTAAGAACCCTAAAATATTGAGCTGGCAGTAACATGATAATTCATTTCCCACATATGTTCAAGTTACAAATTGTAAAAGTATATTCATGAAAATCCCAAAGGAAAAGGCTAAACATAAATAAAGATAATTTAAGGTAACCAAGTACTGAATTCAAGGATTAGCATTGGGAATATTTTTCAGAAAATTGGGAACGGAATAAAACATAATAAATATGTATAAAAGTCCATTTTTCCAATACTAAGGCTCATTTGACAATCTAACAGAGTTATTAATTAAATACCCTAAATCATTTGTATGCAATAGAAACCATGCTGATCCAAACAGACTAAACGGACAAATTGGATAAAATGGATGGCAATCCACATTTAGCTATATTCTCCTGTTACTGAAGTAACGAGGGCACTCACAATAACCATGCCGTATAAAATGGTCAGAACGACAATTACCGAACAATATAAAATGGACGGAATGATCTATAACCGAACCATATAAAATGGACGGAACACACATATTGGCCCAACAAAGGTGGGTAGAAAACAAAGATCCACCGCGGAACGGATATCACACACACAAAGTATCCAAGCTGCAGTTGGCGAAGTTTTTGAGGATCTTAAGCCGGGTGATCAGCCCGACAAAGTAACCCAAGTTGAGTGGTGCTGACAAAATGAAAATCTGAAAAAATATAAATCAAATCACATAAACATATTTCAAATCGGTGAGAGGACTACTCTGCACAAAACATAAGCGGACACACGAAGTCGAACGAACGAGTAGCCTTACCGAAAGTTTTAGATAAAACAAATCATAGTCTTAATTACCGAAAGTTTTATAATAAACGAACAACACAAAGCATATATGAAAAGTTAATTTATGCAAAAACATATACAAATTGCAAATCTGGAATGAGATAATCATTGTGTTGGAATGGCCTACTAAGTCCGTCTCAATGAATGATCAAGGTCCAAGTGTCGGATTATAAACATAGGTTTGATGCCTTTGAAGTTGTTCAGCATTTGGAAGCTTTGAGTGCAAATTGAGACTCTAGTAGTGTTCAAAATATTTCCATAGAAATTCAATCACAGTCACTCCTTGTTCTTTCTTAATTTCCATAGTCAAAATGTGTTTTTTCAAAATTCCCATTCTTCCTTCCAAGCAAGTTTGGATCTAAATGTGCATCCAATAGTGAGAAAAGGAGATAATCAACCAACAAACCAAGTGGGATAGCAAATAGGCCAATCAATTGAGAAAAAGTAGCAAACATGCCCATAAAAATATTTGGGGCAGTGACTGGGCCCGATCGAGCGGGCTTGAGTATGCTCGAGCGGACCCTTCCAGCAAGTGGGCTCGCTAGAGAAACTAAAAATGTAATTATAGGATTTTCATCTATTGTAGCACCTTTGACCAAAATAACCCGGAAAAATGTACCATTTGCTCGGAATGAGAAATGTGAAGCTAACTTTGAAGAGTTGAAAAAGAGATTGACCACAACACCTATTCTCACATTACCATCGGGCAGCGGTGGGTTCGTGGTTTATACAGATGCTTCGAATGTAGGACTTAGTTGTGTATTAATGCAAGATGGCAAAATCATAGTGTATGGCTCTAGGCAATTGAAAGAACACGAGAAAAACTATGCAATGTATGACTTAGAGTTGGCAGCAGTCGTCTTCGTATTGAAGATGTGGAGACATTATCTCTATGGGGAGAAATTTGAAGTTCATTCGGACTATCGAAGCTTGCAATATTTATTTTCTCATAAAGAATTGAACATCAGGCAGTGCAGATGGATGGAGTATATCAAAGATTATGATTTTCCAATCAAATATCATCTAGGTAGAGATAATGTAGTTGCAGAAGCTTTGAGCAGAAAGTCTGGGAGTACTGCCAGTTTACAAGGGACTTGTATATCTCAGTAATTGGAAAAGACTTGGGAATTGATTTTCAACCATTAAGGAAGGGTGTGATGATAGCAAACATGTCAGTGTTAGAGCCTACCTTCATCCAGAAGATCAAGGAGATTCAGTTGCAAGACCAAGAATTAGCTAAGATTGTGGTTCACATTGCAGAACGTCCAGACTTCTGGATTGCGGATGGAGTACTATACTTCCGTGACCGGCTTTGCGTTTTGTAAGACCCCAACCCCCAGTTCTTTGGTTTAGTATTGTTTTAATCGTGGTTTAGCTTTTTAAGTGAGATTTGAGTTATTTGACTTTGTCTTTGAGTTTGACTAGGTTTTTCATAGCCTTGGAGATTTTGAAGACCGTTGACTTTGGTTTGACCCGGTCCATATGATTTGTATTTTTATGAGAAATTACTCTTGATTTCTAAAAAATTCCAAATTTTGTTTATTTAGACTCATTTCATTAAGTTTAATAACTTTTACGTTTTGACCATTTTGATTTGATGATCAGAAAACACGTTTCTCGATAAAAAGGACAAAATTGACTTTTCACACTAAATCTGTCCATAAATTTCAGAAATTGGGGAAAATATACTTTTTGGAAAGTAAATATTTCGTTGATCAATTTTGTCTTCTTCGTCGATCTCATTCGGGACCCGCTAATACCATTTTCAGCCTTATGAAGGTTGGGACCCACTTGCCCATCTTATAAAAGGAATAGTTCCTTCTTCTTCCTTCTCATTTGTTCTTCTTGCAACCCTAGGCTCAAGAGAAAACCTCTCTCCCAGCACTTTCTCTCTCTTCTTGAGTGCTAAATGGAGGATTGATCTCCTAATCCTCTTCTCCTCTCTCTTGGCTTTCCAAGGATGCCGTTTTCATAGGATTTGAGCCGGGACAACTTCTCTTTTCAAGCTTTTCTTCTTGTTTGAAGCTTCAAAAAGGTTAGCAATGGATTTCTTTCTTCCAATCTTGGTTTTTCAAACCATTTGGATCATTTTATCATTTATGCAAAGAGTTTTCATGGAGATTTGAGAATGATTGATTTTAGGGTTTTCTTGGACTATTTTTGGGGCTTTTGTAGATGGAAGACCTTGGACCCTAGAAAGTTTTGTTTGGAGTGATTGTGGATCTTTGGACCAAGGCAAGTAAATACTACAACTAATATGATGTTTGTTGATTAATGTGAATGATTTTTATGGATCTCTACTCTATGTTGTTTTCTCTTTACAATTTATGGATTTATCCTTGAAATGCTTGAGTAATGTTTTATACATATTCTCGTTTAAGTTGTTGTTTTGCAACAATCCGGAATCTTTGTTCTTCAAATGATTATCTTTGGATTAGTTCTTTATATTTCAGAAATTATTGTCTTTGATGAATGGAGAATACTTTGTTCATGTTAGAAATTTTGAAAATGATGGAATGATTTAGTGTGTGGATGACTTAATGGATTTGGTGTGGCAAGGAGAAGCCCAAATTATGTTAGATTTGATGAAGGAGAAGTGGGAGGGAAAGAAAAATCAAATGGAATGAAAGATGTGTAGAAAATAGGGGAGAAGAACTCCCCTCCACGGGCTGGACAGCAGGCCAGCTAGCTATATCGAGCCTGGGCTCGCTATAGCGAGCCAGCCTACTGCCTGGCGAGGTCCAGGCAGAAGCCCAGCTCGCTATAGCGAGCCAGGCTTCTGTGAGGGCCTGTTTTAGCCCTCATTCGGCCTCTCTTTTCTTCTTATTTGAGCCCCATTGGACATGTAATGATGCATAGAAGCCCGGAGTTGATTGTAAAGTATTGTAATACATTGAATAGTGTAAATTGAATGGGGAAAATGAGAGAAAGACTTAATGTGGAATTTGCCGGGAATCTTTTTAATCTCAATGCACACTTTATCATTTTAAATGTTGTAGATTTTCATTGGCATCAAACATGTTCTTTTTTAAATCAATGTTTAAAAGTTAAGTGTGTATTGAGATAGCCCCTTGGTAAGTCATGAAGTCATTCTACATTATTCTACTCCATTCCAAGTTAGAAATGTATATGTGTACTTCGGTAAATTAATTTGAAAGGATTTCTGTGATTTCACAACCTTTGATAACCTCAGTGATTTGAAATGAATTGAGGGGTTTGCCACGATTGGAAATATCGATAAAACTACTCATTTTGAAAATAAAACCTCAAGGCAAGATGGGGCCAGAGCTTTGTAGTGTGAGCCCATGAGCCAAAGGGATTATTATTTTGATTTGTATTGGTTCTGATTTTGAAAACTAAAGGCACCACTAGGCTTAGGTCACCTCGTCAGATTGATCACCCGGCTTGGGTTCTTTAGTTTGTCTGCCAGCTGCAGCTTGGATTCTGTCTGTACCGACCATGGCAACGGTTTTGATATGCCGATCCCACTTGGATGTGGCTATGGTTCTAATTCTGTTTCCGGTCCCACGTGTAGTGGCTACGGTTCTGTTTGATAACGACTTTGTTCGTTCCGGTCCCACGAGTAGTGGCTATGGTTCTGTCTGCTCTTGTTACTTCGGTAATAGGAGAATTTAGCTACTTGTGGTTTGCCAATGTTTTATCCGCTTGATATGTTGTTTTATGATTTTTGTTTGTTTATGCTCATTTTAGTCTTTGAATTTGTTAATGTTTAAGAAATCGATCTTTTATCGTATTGACTCTATTATTCAGGATTTTAAACGTATTCCCTATTATTCAATGTTTCACTTAGTCTGTTATGTTTTAAGATATTTATGTTTCAGATACTGTTCATTTCTTTGCTTTGATATTTATGTTCAGTCTTTCAATCGTCTTATCATGATTTATTACTATTATTGTTTAGACTCCTTAAATGGATTTACAATTATTTCATAATATTTTACAAATGCCCATTACCATATTATATGAATTTTGCTTGCCAGACCATCGTGTCTGACCCTGTTTGTTTGGTGCCAGATTTCTCTCCTACTACTTTTAGGTGTTTGATCGGAGGAGGCGGTTGAGCCGCCGGTCTGACGCGAGAGGCTGCCTTTGACGTCATATAGATGTCAAGTTGGCGCCGGAGTTCGTAATATCTTTTCGGGTAGCATTTTATTTAGTTGTTTATTTTTGTATGGCTTTGTTAGCCTTTTTCATGGGATTTGTAATTAAGACACTTGTTATTTGTAACTTTAACATATGTGGGAAATAAGATGTCCTGTTACTGCCAGCTCAGTATTCTCTGAATTATGATTTGTGCCAGCCTGCTCATTTGATGGCTTTATGACATTGGTTGAGTGCGACACGGAATCCGATGGCCACGGGCTCTGAGTCTCAACTCCATGTTTAGCTTCCGCGAAAATATATTCTGATCGTGATGGAATTTTGTTATCCTCACACATGCGGATCTTGGGAAATACAACAAAAATTTTAATTAATCCCAAAATTTTGCATCTCGAGGTCAGATCACTGCAGGGCCTGATTTCGGGGTGTGACACGTTCCAAACATTGATGATTAGAGGAAGGACATCATGGTAGAGGCTCATAGCATAAGATACAATGTGCACCTAGGGAGTACAAAAATGTATCAAAACTTGAAGAACCGACTTTAGTGGAATAAAATGAAGAGAGAAATTGCAGCATTTGTATCTAGGTGCCTGACTTGCCAGCTGATGAAGGCAGAACATCAGAAGCCTTTAGGTCTTTTGCAAACATTAGAGATTCCGCGGTGGAAATGGGAGCATCTCACGATGGACTTTTATCTCAGGCTTACCCACTACCAACAAGCAGAACAATGCGATATGGGTTATTGTCGACCATCTCATGAAATTGGCACATTTCCTTCCGATGAAGATATGAAAGAAGATGCACATGCTACCTCTTGCAAAGACATTTTTCAATGAGATTGTCAGCCATCATAGTCAGCCAGTCTCTATCACATCAGACCGAGATAGTAGATTCGTCTCAAGGTTTTGGAAGACCCTACATGAGTCTATGGGCACTAAGCTCCAGTTCAGCATAGCGTATCACCCTCAAATAGATGGGCAGTCAGAGAGGACTATACAGACGTTGGAAGACATGCTACGAGCTTGTGTGTTGGATTTCAAGGCCCAATGGGATGAGAGCTTGCCACTTTGTGAGTTTGCATATAATAATAGCTACCACTCGAGCAATGGAATGGCACCTTTCTAGGCACTTTATGGTAGGAGATGCAGAACTCCTGTGTATTGGGAAGAGGTCGGTGAACGTAGCTTTCATGGACCGACTTTGATTGGTGAGACAAATGACAAGATCAAACTAATACATCAAAGATTGAAGGTTGCAAGAAGCAGACAAAAGAGCTATGCAAATGTTCAGAGGAAGGATCTACAGCTTCAAGAAGGAGACAAGGTTTTTCTGAAAGTGTCACCAATTAGAGGAACTCTGAGGTTTTGGCAGATAGGCAAATTTTCAAGGAGATACATTGGACCATATGAAATCTTGAGTTACGTCGGTGATGTGGCTTACAGACTCACCCTACCACCAGAACTTTCGGGTATACATAACGTGTTTCATGTCTCCATGTTGAAAACGTATGTTTCAGACTCGACACATGTGTTGCAACATGAACCATTAGAGATTCGAGAAGATGCCACCTATGTTGAGAAACCGGTCAAGATCATTGAAATGAAGGAGCAAGAACTAAGGACACGGACAATTCATTGGGTGAAAGTACTTTGGAAAAATCACAGGCTAGAGGAAGAAACATGGGAACTTCGGGATCAAGCGCAGAAAAAGTATCCTCACTTATTGCCAAAGGTTAGTGTTCATTTGGAGGACCAAATGCTCTAAGGGGTGGAGGATGTCAGATCCCGACCCAGGTTTGCTTTGATTAGTGTCGTTTAAGCCGAGATTAGGTCTTTAGTATAATTAGATGACGTTTAGCTTAGATTGTGAGCTCGATAGACTTTTCCATAGCTTTGAGAATTTTCAAGAGCCGTCGATTTAGTTTGTCACAGGCCGGTGGTGGCCTCTGGGACCTGTGTACGTGTGGGGGGAATTTATTCTTGATTTCTGGAAACATTATGATTTTTAATTCTTTTGATTTATCAAAATAGCATTTACAACTTTTATGTCCTTTCCATCCATTTTCAGAACTCAAAAATCGCATTTTTTAGCAAAAAGGGTAATAGATTTTCACCTCGAAATCTGTGCATAAATTTCAATGTTTGCAAAATCATGTGGAAATTATATTTTTAGAAACTAGACATTTCGACAATCACTTTTCTCTTTTTCATTGATCTCATCCGGGACCCGCAAGATATTGTTTTAAGCCTTTAAAGTGGTATGGCCATGTGAGGCCCACACCCCACCCAACTCACACAGCCCACGTGTGTTCCTTTCCCCTCATTTCTCATTTCATGTTTTCAACTCAGCCAAGAACCAGGGAGAAACCAGTTTGCTCCTCTTCCTTCTCTTCTTTGCATGTTGGATTTTCCTTGGCTAAAGTGGAGATTGGAGTGCACAACCCTCTTTCTCATCTCTCAAGCTTTCCATTGGTACTGTTTTCAAGGGTTTTCAGCTGGGTTCTTCTTCATCTAGTCTTCTTCCTCAAACCATGGCTTTATGGAGTCCATTAGAGCTCCAATATCATGCATGCAAGGCTTTCTATGGAGGAACCTTTCCTTTTAAAAAATTCCTTTGATTTTGAGCTCTTTTCATGGGGCTTTTGTAGACTGGAGATTCAGCTGAGAAAAGAGTGTTTGGGAGATCTCTTTGAGTGCAATTTTGGATCAAGGCAAGTGAATGAATGAAATATGAATGTGCATGTGTTAATTTATGGATTTTATCTTGATTTCTTGTTTCTTTTGAACTAACTATGTTAAATCTTGGTTTTTTTTTAGGTTTAGTCTACTAAACACATGTTTTAATGTTCATGTGTTTTAATTCATTTCATTGAAATCTGTTTTGACAATGAATTTGTCTAAATTGGTACTTTCATGCTTGGATTATTGGAAATTGTGAATGAAGGAGGTTTGGTTGTCTGAATTTGAAGGAATGGAATGGTAGTGTGAATGATGGATTGGAGGAGCTTTTTAGCTCAGTTTATTGTAGAGAAGTGCTGGGTTGCAAGTGGAACTGGCCTGGAACAAATCAAGATCTATAGAATATTGAGCTGGCAGTATCAGGACAATTCATATCCCACTTATGTTCAAGTTACAAATTATAAAAGTATGTTCATAAAAATCCCAAAAGTAAAGGCTATAAAAGCAGCCATTCAAGTAACTAACTAAACAAAATGCTATCGCAAATTATGTGACGAACTCCGTTGCCAAACTCAATGTCTAAATGACATCGTCAGCACAACAAACCTACCAAAAAGAACAAGGCTCTGAACCCACTGCACGCACTCCAACTCGGATCGAAGGACCTGCCACCTATGGCATCAAAATGATGTTTCAGACACGACAGTTTGGCAGGTGAATAAAAAGATAAGGTGTACAAGTGTTTACCAAAACATATTTATAATTATTAAGTGCATTTGAAGGCTAAACATAAATAAAGATAATTTAAGATAACCAAATACCAAATTCAAAGGATTAGCATTGAGAATATTTTTAGAAAACTAGGTTCCGAATAAAACATAATAACAATGTATAAAAGTCCATTTTTCCAATACTAAAGCTCATTTGACAATCTAACAGAGTTTGTAATTAAATACCCAAGATATTTGTATGTAATACAAACCAAGTTGATCCAAATAGACAAAACGAACAAATTGGATAAAACGGATGACAATCCACATTTAGCTATATTCTCTTGTTACCGAAGTAACGAGAGCACTCACAATAACCGTACCATATAAAACGGTTGGAACAATCAATTACCAAACCATATAAAATGGACAGAACGATCTATAACCGAACCATATGAAATGGATGGAACCCAGATATTGGCCCAACAAAGGTGGGTAGCACACAAAGATCTGCCGCGGAATGGATATCACACGCACAAAGTATCCAAGCAGCAGTTGGCGAAGTTTTTGAGGATCCTAAGCCGGGTGGTCAGCTAGACAAAGTAACCCAAGATGAGTGGTGCCGACAAAACGAAAATCCAAACAAACATAAATCGAATCACATAAACATATTTCAAATTGGTAAACGACTACTATGCACAAAACATAAGTGGACATACAAAGTCGAACGAACGAGTAGCCTTACCAAAAGTTTGAGATAAAACAAACCATAGTCGTACCGAAAGTTTTATTGATCTCGACATTTCGACAATCACTTTTCTCTTTTTCATTGATCTCATCCGGGACTCGCAAGATATTGATTTAGCCTTTAAAGTGGTATGGCCATGTGGGGCCCACACCCCACCCAACGCACACAGCCCACGTGTGTTCCTTTCCCCTCATTTCTCATTTCATGTTTTCAACTCAGCCAAGAACCAGGGAGAAACCAGTTTGCTCCTCTTCCTTCTCTTCTTTGCATGTTGGATTTTCCTTGGCTAAAGTGGAGATTGGAGTGCACAACCCTCTTTCTCATCTCTCAAGCTTTCCATTGGTACTGTTTTCAAGGGTTTTCAGCTGGGTTCTTCTTCATCTAGTCTTCTTCCTCAAACCATGGCTTTATGGAGTCCATTAGAGCTCCAATATCATGCATGCAAGGCTTTCTATGGAGGAACCTTTCCTTTTAAAAAATTCCTTTGATTTTGAGCTCTTTTCATGGGGCTTTTGTAGATTGGAGATTCAGCTGAGAAAAGAGTGTTTGGGAGATCTCTTTGAGTGCAATTTTTGATCAAGGCAAGTGAATGAATGAAATATGAATGTGCATGTGTTAATTTATGGATTTTATCTTGATTTCTTGTTTCTTTTGAACTAACTATGTTAAATCTTGTTTTTTTTTAGGTTTAGTCTACTAAACACATGTTTTAATGTTCATGTGTTTTAATTCATTTCATTGAAATCTGTTTTGACAATGAATTTGTCTAAATTGGTACTTTCATGCTTGGATTATTGGAAATTATGAATGAAGGAGGTTTGGTTGTCTGAATTTGAAGGAATGGAATGGTAGTGTGAATGATGGATTGGAGGAGCTTTTTAGCTCAGTTTATTGTAGAGAAGTGCTGGGTTGCAAGTGGAACTGGCCTGGAACAAATCAAGATCTATAGAATATTGAGCTGGCAGTATCAGGACAATTCATATCCCACTTATGTTCAAGTTACAAATTATAAAAGTATGTTCATAAAAATCCCAAAAGTAAAGGCTATAAAAGCAGCCATTCAAGTAACTAACTAAACAAAATGCTATCGCAAATTATGTGACGAACTCCGTTGCCAAACTCAATGTCTAAATGACATCATCAGCACAACAAACCTACCAAAAAGAACAAGGCTCTGAACCCACTGCACGCACTCCAACTCGGATCGAAGGACCTGCCACCTATGGCATCAAAATGATGTTTCAGACACGACAGTTTGGCAGGTGAATAAAAAGATAAGGTGTACAAGTGTTTACCAAAACATATTTATAATTATTAAGTGCATTTGAAGGCTAAACATAAATAAAGATAATTTAAGATAACCAAATACCAAATTCAAAGGATTAGCATTGAGAATATTTTTAGAAAACTAGGTTCCGAATAAAACATAATAACAATGTATAAAAGTCCATTTTTCCAATACTAAAGCTCATTTGACAATCTAACAGAGTTTGTAATTAAATACCCAAGATATTTGTATGTAATACAAACCAAGTTGATCCAAATAGACAAAACGAACAAATTGGATAAAACGGATGACAATCCACATTTAGCTATATTCTCTTGTTACCGAAGTAACGAGAGCACTCACAATAACCGTACCATATAAAACGGTTGGAACAATCAATTACCAAACCATATAAAATGGACAGAACGATCTATAACCGAACCATATGAAATGGATGGAACCCAGATATTGGCCCAACAAAGGTGGGTAGCACACAAAGATCTGCCGCGGAATGGATATCACACGCACAAAGTATCCAAGCAGCAGTTGGCGAAGTTTTTGAGGATCCTAAGCCGGGTGGTCAGCTAGACAAAGTAACCCAAGATGAGTGGTGCCGACAAAACGAAAATCCAAACAAACATAAATCGAATCACATAAACATATTTCAAATTGGTAAACGGACTACTATGCACAAAACATAAGTGGGACATACAAAGTCGAACGAACGAGTAGCCTTACCAAAAGTTTGAGATAAAACAAACCATAGTCTTACCGAAAGTTTTATTGATCTCGACATTTCGACAATCACTTTTCTCTTTTTCATTGATCTCATCCGGGACTCGCAAGATATTGTTTTAAGCCTTTAAAGTGGTATGGCCATGTGGGGCCCACACCCCACCCAACTCACACAGCCCACGTGTGTTCCTTTCCCCTCATTTCTCATTTCATGTTTTCAACTCAGCCAAGAACCAGGGAGAAACCAGTTTGCTCCTCTTCCTTCTCTTCTTTGCATGTTGGATTTTCCTTGGCTAAAGTGGAGATTGGAGTGCACAACCCTCTTTCTCATCTCTCAAGCTTTCCATTGGTACTGTTTTCAAGGGTTTTCAGCTGGGTTCTTCTTCATCTAGTCTTCTTCCTCAAACCATGGCTTTATGGAGTCCATTAGAGCTCCAATATCATGCATGCAAGGCTTTCTATGGAGGAACCTTTCCTTTTAAAAAATTCCTTTGATTTTGAGCTCTTTTCATGGGGCTTTTGTAGATTGGAGATTCAGCTGAGAAAAGAGTGTTTGGGAGATCTCTTTGAGTGCAATTTTTGATCAAGGCAAGTAAATGAATGAAATATGAATGTGCATGTGTTAATTTATGGATTTTATCTTGATTTCTTGTTTCTTTTGAACTAACTATGTTAAATCTTGTTTTTTTTTAGGTTTAGTCTACTAAACACATGTTTTAATGTTCATGTGTTTTAATTCATTTCATTGAAATCTGTTTTGACAATGAATTTGTCTAAATTGGTACTTTCATGCTTGGATTATTGGAAATTGTGAATGAAGGAGGTTTGGTTGTCTGAATTTGAAGGAATGGAATGGTAGTGTGAATGATGGATTGGAGGAGCTTTTTAGCTCAGTTTATTGTAGAGAAGTGCTGGGTTGCAAGTGGAACTGGCCTGGAACAAATCAAGATCTATAAAATATTGAGCTGGCAGTATCAGGACAATTCATATCCCACTTATGTTCAAGTTACAAATTATAAAAGTATGTTCATAAAAATCCCAAAAGTAAAGGCTATTAAAGCAGCCATTCAAGTAACTAACTAAACAAAATGCTATCGCAAATTATGTGACGAACTCTGTTGCCAAACTCAATGTCTAAATGACATCATCAGCACAACAAACCTACCAAAAAGAACAAGGCTCTGAACCCACTGCACGCACTCCAACTCGGATCGAAGGACCTGCCACCTATGGCATCAAAATGATGTTTCAGACACGACAATTTGGCAGGTGAATAAAAAGATAAGGTGTACAAGTGTTTACCAAAACATATTTATAATTATTAAGTGCATTTGAAGGCTAAACATAAATAAAGATAATTTAAGATAACCAAATACCAAATTCAAAGGATTAGCATTGAGAATATTTTTAGAAAACTAGGTTCCGAATAAAACATAATAACAATGTATAAAAGTCCATTTTTCCAATACTAAAGCTCATTTGACAATCTAACAGAGTTTGTAATTAAATACCCAAGATATTTGTATGTAATACAAACCAAGTTGATCCAAATAGACAAAACGAACAAATTGGATAAAACGGATGACAATCCAAATTTAGCTATATTCTCTTGTTACCGAATTAACGAGAGCACTCACAATAATCGTACCATATAAAACGGTTGGAACAATCAATTACCAAACCATATAAAATGGACAGAACGATCTATAACCGAACCATATGAAATGGATGGAACCCAGATATTGGCCCAACAAAGGTGGGTAGCACACAAAGATCTGCCGCGGAATGGATATCACACGCACAAAGTATCCAAGCAGCAGTTGGCGAAGTTTTTGAGGATCCTAAGCCGGGTGATCAGCTAGACAAAGTAACCCAAGATGAGTGGTGCCGACAAAACGAAAATCCGAACAAACATAAATCGAATCACATAAACATATTTCAAATTGGTAAACGGACTACTATGCACAAAACATAAGTGGACATACAAAGTCGAACGAACGAGTAGCCTTACCAAAAGTTTGAGATAAAACAAACCATAGTCTTACCGAAAGTTTTATTGATCTCGACATTTCGACAATCACTTTTCTCTTTTTCATTGATCTCATCCGGGACTCACAAGATATTGTTTTAAGCCTTTAAAGTGGTATGGCCATGTGGGGCCCACACCCCACCCAACTCACACATCCCACGTGTGTTCCTTTCCCCTCATTTCTCATTTCATGTTTTCAACTCAGCCAAGAACCAGGGAGAAACCAGTTTGCTCCTCTTCTTCTCTTCTTTGCATGTTGGATTTTCCTTGGCTAAAGTGGAGATTGGAGTGCACAACCCTCTTTCTCATCTCTCAAGCTTTCCATTGGTACTGTTTTCAAGGGTTTTCAGCTGGGTTCTTCTTCATCTAGTCTTCTTCCTCAAACCATGGCTTTATGGAGTCCATTAGAGCTCCAATATCATGCATGCAAGGCTTTCTATGGAGGAACCTTTCCTTTTAAAAAATTCCTTTGATTTTGAGCTCTTTTCATGGGGCTTTTGTAGATTGGAGATTCAGCTGAGAAAAGAGTGTTTGGGAGATCTCTTTGAGTGCAATTTTGGATCAAGGCAAGTGAATGAATGAAATATGAATGTGCATGTGTTAATTTATGGATTTTATCTTGATTTCTTGTTTCTTTTGAACTAACTATGTTAAATCTTGTTTTTTTTTAGGTTTAGTCTACTAAACACATGTTTTAATGTTCATGTGTTTTAATTCATTTCATTGAAATCTGTTTTGACAATGAATTTGTCTAAATTTGTACTTTCAATGCATGCTTGGATTATTGGAAATTGTGAATGAAGGAGGTTTGGTTGTCTGAATTTGAAGGAATGGAATGGTAGTGTGAATGATGGATTGGAGGAGCTTTTTAGCTCAGTTTATTGTAGAGAAGTGCTGGGTTGCAAGTGGAACTGGCCTGGAACAAATCAAGATCTATAAAATATTGAGCTGGCAGTATCAGGACAATTCATATCCCACTTATGTTCAAGTTACAAATTATAAAAGTATGTTCATAAAAATCCCAAAAGTAAAGGCTATTAAAGCAGCCATTCAAGTAACTAACTAAACAAAATGCTATCGCAAATTATGTGACGAACTCCGTTGCCAAACTCAATGTCTAAATGACATCGTCAGCACAACAAACCTACCAAAAAGAACAAGGCTCTGAACCCACTGCACGCACTCCAACTCGGATCGAAGGACCTGCCACCTATGGCATCAAAATGATGTTTCAGACACGACAGTTTGGCAGGTGAATAAAAAGATAAGGTGTACAAGTGTTTACCAAAACATATTTATAATTATTAAGTGCATTTGAAGGCTAAACATAAATAAAGATAATTTAAGATAACCAAATACCAAATTCAAAGGATTAGCATTGAGAATATTTTTAGAAAACTAGGTTCCGAATAAAACATAATAACAATGTATAAAGTCCCATTTTTCCAATACTAAAGCTCATTTGACAATCTAACAGAGTTTGTAATTAAATACCCAAGATATTTGTATGTAATACAAACCAAGTTGATCCAAATAGACAAAACGAACAAATTGGATAAAACGGATGACAATCCACATTTAGCTATATTCTCTTGTTACCGAAGTAACGAGAGCACTCACAATAACCGTACCATGTAAAACGGTTGGAACAATCAATTACCAAACCATATAAAATGGACAGAACGATCTATAACCGAACCATATGAAATGGATGGAACCCAGATATTGGCCCAACAAAGGTGGGTAGCACACAAAGATCTGCCGCGGAATGGATATCACACGCACAAAGTATCCAAGCAGCAGTTGGCGAAGTTTTTGAGGATCCTAAGCCGGGTGATCAGCTAGAGAAAGTAACCCAAGATGAGTGGTGCCGACAAAACGAAAATCCGAACAAACATAAATCGAATCACATAAACATATTTCAAATTGGTAAACGGACTACTATGCACAAAACATAAGTGGACATACAAAGTCGAACGAACGAGTAGCCTTACCAAAAGTTTGAGATAAAACAAACCATAGTCTTACCGAAAGTTTTATAATAAACGAACCACAGAAAGCATATCTGAATAGTTAATTTATGCAAAAACATGTACAAATTGCAAATCTAGAATGAGATAATTAATGTGTTGGAATGGCCTACTTAGTCTGTCTCAATGAACGCTCAAGGTCCAAGTGTCGGATTATAAACATAGGTTTGATGCCTCCGAAGTTGTCCGGCATTTGGAAGCTTTGAGAGCAAATTGAGACTCTAGTAGTGTTCAAAATATTTCCATAGAAATTCAATCACAGTCTCTCCTTGTTCTTTCTTAATTTCCATAGTCAAATGTGTTTTTAAAAATTCCCTTTCTTTCTTCCAAGCAAGTTTGGATTTAAATGTGCATCCAATAGTGAGAAAATGAGTTAATCAACCCAACAAACCAAGTGGGACAGCAAACATGCCCATCGATTGAGAAAAAGTAGCAAACAAGCCCATAAAAATAGATGGGGCAGTGACTGGGCCCACTCGAGCGGGCTTGAGTCCGTTGGAGCGGACCCTTCCAGCATGTGGGCTAGCTAGAGCGAGCCCAGACTCGCTCTAGCGAGCATGCTTGCTGGCTGGTCTCACTGGGGCTACTGTTTGTGCATATTTGGACTCCTTCCTCCATCATTTTCAAACCAATTATCAACCTCTAAAGCTGAGTTACCTCAAGCCTAAATCAATCATCCATTCAACACTAAATATGTCTCATTCCATGCACAAGTTAGGTACAGAAATCAAACACTAATATAAGAAAATACAAAAATCCCAATTGGCCATTCTATGCACAGAATTGTTGCAGAAATTCTGACATTAACCAAGATGAAAAACAAAGGTTCAGAGATAGATTTCCAGTATTATAAAACATTAGTAAACCAGAAATTTTTATACTAATATAAACAAGATCATCTAGAATGGTTGAACAAAAATCCAATGCTGGAAAACTTCTGGAAATCAGATTTTACATGGCTAAGTTAATCATTCAAATGGACAAATATTTCAAATCAGAATTTATATAAAAATCCTGTATACAACTTAACATAAAACCCACTTTACTTAGACAAACAAAAATCCTGTATACCGCTGAACATAGCTTTGATAATAGAAAATTTCTAGAAATCAAACCTTACATAACTAAGGAAATCATTCAAATGAAACCACATTTTCAAATCAGAATTTATAATATATACAAGATTCAAAAGCATGCATTCCAAAAAATTTATTCACTTGCCTCAATTCCAAATTATAGGATTTTAATTAAGTTTATCAAACTGGTTATCACACCCCGAAACCGGGCCCTGCAGTGATCTGACCTCGGGATGCGAAATTTTGGGATTAATTAAATTTTTTGTTGTATTTCCCAAGATCCGCATGTGTGAGGATAACAAAATTCCATCACGATTAGAATATATTTTCGCGGAAGCTAATCATGGCGTTGCGACCCGGAGCCCGTGGCCATCAGATTCCATGTCACACTCAACCAATGCCATAAAGTCATCAAATGAGCAGGCTGGCACAAATCATAATTCAAAGAATACTGTGCTGGTAGTAACAAGACTATTTATTTCCCACAAACTCAAATTACAATTAACAAGTGTCTTAATTACAAATCCCATGAAAAAGGCTAACCAAGCCATACAAAAATATCCAACTAAATGGAAATACTACCCCCAATATTTAGATACGAACTTCGGTGCCAACTTGACATCTATATGACATCAAAGGCAGCCTCTCGCGTCAGACCGACGGCTCAACCGCCTCCTCCGATCAAACACCTAAAAACAGTAGGAGAGAAACCTGGCACCAAACAAACAGGGTCAGACACGACGGTCTGGCAAGCAAATAAACAGGTAATATGGAAAAAGGCATTTATAAAACCTTATAGAATCATTGTAAATCCATTTAAAGAGTCTAGACAATTATAGTAATAAATCATGATAAAACGATTGAAAGACCGAACATAAATATCAAAGAAAATAAATCAACAGTATCAGAAACATAAATATCTTAGAAAGATAACAGACTATGTAAATCAACGAATAATTGGAAATACGTTTAAAATTTTGCATGATAGAGACAATACAATAAAAGACCGATTTCTTAACACTAATAAATTCAAAGAGTATAATGAGCATAAACAAACAAGAATCATAAAATAAAATATCAAACGGATAAAACATTGGCAAACCACATATAGCTATATTCTCCTATTACCGAAGTAACAAGAGTAGACAGAACCGTAGCCACTACTCGTGGGACCGGAACGAGCATAGTCATTATCAAACAGAACCGTAGCCACTACATGTGGGACCGGAAACAGAATCAGAACCGTAGCCACATACAAGTGGGACCGGCAGATCAAAACCGTTGCCATGGTCGGTACAGACAAAATCCAAGCTGCAGCTGGCAGACAAATTAAAGATCCCAAGCCGGGTGATCAGCCCGACAAGGTGACCTAAGCCTAGTGGTGTCTTTAGTTTTCAAAACCCGAGCCAATACAAATCAAATTGTAAAAGTGATTCATTTCTGAAACCGATAAAAGGACTACTCCTGAACAAATACATACTGAAAATACTGACAAATCCAACAAATCTAACGAGTAGCCTTATCGATGTATTTCCGAACGTGGAGAACCACTCAAATCTATTTGTCGAACCGATGCACTTTAAATCATCGCAATACATTACCAAGAATCGATAAAAGCAACTACTTGGACGATTTACAAACGGACACTATCAATTAATTAAAAAACAAGTAGTTTTATCGATATTTCCAAACGTGGCAATTCATTTCAAATCAATTTACAAAGAATACTTATACCTTTTTCTAACTTGGAATGGAGTAGAATAGTGTACAATGATCCAATAATTTACCCAAGGTTGTCTTGATGTACACTTAATCCCTTAAAGGTTTACAAAGAATAACGAGTTTGATGCCAATGAAAATACACAACATTTAAGTTATAAAGTTTGCATTAAGACTTGTACAAATTTCCCGGGTAAGATTTTGCATCAATACTTTCCTTCATTTATCCACTCAAATCTACAAATTTCATAATATTAAAATTCTCTTCATTTGTTCAAGAGTTTCCAAGCCTTAGGAGGAATCAAATGGGCCTAGAATCATTGAGGAAAGGAGGTTTAAATGGGCCTTAAATAGGCCCACAATTTACCCATGAACAACCCCCAAACAGGGCTGCAAACGAACCCAGGACTGGGCCCACCGCTAAGTTTGAATAGGGGGTATCACAATTGCAGAGGATCAGCGTAAGGTGCCAGTGTTTTGAGCGGTCTTTTGATTTTTCGATTTTGATTTGGTTTAGTTCATTTGGAGGACCAAATGTTCTAAAAGGGGGAGGATGTAAGACCCCGACCCCTATTTCTCATGTTTATGAAAGAAACTGCGATTCAGATCTGAATTAGCAGAAGACATTCATGGCTAATTTGTATCATGACAGATTTTAAAAAATCTGATTTGGGCAGCATAAATCAGCCATAGAGATCGCATGAGAACTCCATGAATTCATGACCAACAAGTGTATAATTAAAGGAGAAAGAAGAAGACTATTACCTCGAAGATTTGTAGACTTCAAATCTCTGAAAAAATAGATCCAAAGGCCCGAACTCAGACTTGCAATTAGCAAACAAGTTGCTGGAATTTTCTGCAGTAGTGTAGCCTTTGATCTTCTCCTCTATCTCACTTCCAGATCTGATTGGCTAAGATGGTGGGATCTTAATCTTGGAATTGAGAACTAATTTTCCAAGGAAAAATCTCAGACCTACAACTTTCTTCAATGAAGAAGAAAGAGCTTTAAGGGCTGGACGTGTGGGACCTTCTTATGCTCTCTCAAAGTGTTGGACGTCCAAGGGGTGATTGGTTTCTTTTATAGAAACTTTATGGAAACCTTTCCTAAAAGTTTATCTCTTCTAATTCTCATAGATGTCCTAAAAGGAAAGATTTATTTCCTTTAAGAAACACTCTAATTAGAAAAGGAAACTAAAAAGAACTTCCCATGCAATTAGTAATCCTAGTTATACAACACTTACTAATTTTAAGTTCCTAATCCAAAAAGGAAACTTTCTCATAGGAATACTAATACAAAGAGGAGTCCAACCTTCCAAGTAGAGAGACCTACTTAAAATTGGAAACCTTACCCATGGAAATCCTATTATGGACGTCCCTCATGATAATGCACACTATGGCCCACATACAATTTATCTAGAATTAAATTCATGTATGCCATCAAAGGCCTATTTGAATTTAAACTCAAAATTATTTTTCCACTAAAATAATTCAACCAAATGTTATCCAAACATTTTAGGAAACCATGCCAATCTTGGTAAGTGACTAGAGAAGGGACCAAAAGACACATTTGCGATTGGCTCCCAAAATGACCAAAATTTCCATGCTAAACCCATAGCAACATAAAGACCATTTTAACCTTAACTCATTCCACTAAAGAGTTATGGTTGAACTCCAAAGACAAATATATAATATAATAAGCTCGTCATAAAATGACGGTTGTCTTCGACCTACTAAGTGTAATGACCTGAATGCCCCTCTATGTAACATCCATAATCGAGTCAGGTTATCACATGTACTATCAACCTTCCCGATTACCTCTAAACCTTAGAACTTCATATTCTTAACATAATCATCATCCGGATATCATTCTCTTGATCGAGGGAGTGACCCACAAGTTCAATATCCATATGGAACATCCATATACTAAGATCTTAGATTTTGATGATTAATCGGATAATTCTAAGGGGACGATTATTCCATCATTAGATGGCATAGATTCTATATTGCATCTGCACGTCCCAACTAATCAAGTCCGAGTACCCAAAACACAGAGCTGTTGACCCATGAAAAGAATCTCACCCATAGTGAATTAAAGCACAAGAACTTGACTTCGTCAGTTCATCCACAAATGCTCAAGATTAAGAGCACCGGTCACTCAGTAGCATGAGGTGACTTGATCTCTCTCTGTGATAGTACTATTTTAGAGATCACACCTACCATGGTCCTGTTCAATGCATTGCATATGCACTAATAAGACAAATCCGGGAAAGCCCTCCCATGACTTAGGTAAGTCACCCTGAATACAGGAGAGTCTCTCATTATAACTTATACCAAGATGAAGTGTCCAACTCCATCTCTCAGTTATGAACAAATATGATGTTTCCAGTGTCCATGAATTGGACCTATCTGTGTGTAGACACTACACACCTAATTCATTTATTAGAAACAATGGGCCTTACACAACCATACATATATACATGTTTAAGCATAAAAGAGTCATTCCATTAAATAACCAGTAAATATCCAGTAACAAAAGATGAGAGTGCAGCTAGTGGGCTTTAGGGCATACACCAATCCCAACAAACTCCCACTTGCACTAAAGATCACTGCTTCCTAACCTAACACCCATAGACTCAACATGAGAAGTGAAGAGTTTCTCTATAAGAGTCTTAGTGAATGGGTCAGCTAAGTTATTTGCTGAAGCAATATGCTCCACCACTATCTCTCCATGCTGAATGAATTCCCGGATCAAGTGGTACTTTCTCTGAATGTGCTTTCCTTTCTTGTGATTCCTCGGCTCTCTGCACTGTGCTATAGCACCAGTGTTATCGCAGTACATGACAATCAGTTTATGCACTGCAGGAACAACTCCCAATTCCAACAGGAATTTTCTAAGCCATACCGCTTCCTTCGCAGCTTCCGATGCCGCCACATACTCTGCTTCCATGGTAGAATAAGCAGTACAGGATTGCTTGACACTTCTCCATGATATAGCCCCTCCTGACAAAGTAAAGACGTACCCTGAAGTAGACTTTCTGGCATCACTATCAGATTGGAAATCAGAGTCTGTATACGCCAATGGCATTAGATCATCTGCTCGAAAGGTTAGCATATAATCTTTCGTTCTCCGAAGATACTTGAATATATGCTTAACTGCTGTCCAATGCATAGGTCCAGGGTTTGACTGATATCTGCTAACCATGCCAACGGCAAAGCAAATATCTGGTCTAGTACATAACATAGCATACATGAGGCTTCCAACAGCGGGTGCATATGGAACTCTCCTCATGCTCTCTATCTCTTCAGATGTCTTTGGACATTGATCTCGAGACAATGGTACTCCATGTCTAGAAGGTAGGAGGCCCTTCTTGGAGTCATGCATGTTAAACTTGACCAATATCTTCTCAATATATGAAGATTGGGATAGGGCTAACATCTTATTCTTACGATCACGCAAAAGCTTGATCCCTAAGATATAGCTGGCCTCACCCAAATCCTTCATCTGAAATTGAGAGGATAACCAAACCTTTGTGGATGACAATAAACCTACATCATTTCCTATTAGTAATATGTCATCTACATATAGAACCAAAAATGCAACTGCTTTTCCACTTCCTTTCTTATACACACATGGTTCATCAATGTTTTGATCAAAGCCAAAAGATTTGACTGCCTGATTAAACTTGATGTTCCATGCTCTAGATGCTTGCTTAAGTCCATAGATGGACTTCTTAAGTTTACAAACCATGTTATCTTGGCCACTAGCAATGAAGCCCTCTGGTTGCATCATATAGATGCATTCGTCAAGACTTCCATTAAGAAAAGCTGTCTTGACATCCATCTGCCATACCTCGTAGTCATAATGACATGCGATGGCCAAGAGAATCCTTATGGACTTAAGCATAGCCACTGGTGAAAAGGTTTCCTCATAATCGATACCCTCTTTCTAAGTATATCCTTTCGCCACCAGTCTTTCTTTGAAGGTTTCCACCTTCCCATCCACTCCTCTCTTCCTCTTGTAGATCCACTTGCACCCTATGGGTTTAATCCCTTCAGGTGCATCTACAAGTTCCTAGACTTGATTGGAATACAAAGAATCCATTTCAGATTTCATCGCTTGCTGCCACATGTCAGCATCTATATCCGTTACTGCTTCATCATAACTGGTAGGATCCTCAACCAGATCCTCAGAGTCTGTCTTAAAAGACACTCCTAGATATCTTTCTGGCTGTCTAGAAATTCTCCCACTACGATGAGGCTCCGGAGTGTTCAAAGGAATATCTTGTTCATCTACTGTCTCAGGATCTGGTACAGATGTTATAGGAGAACCCGGAAGAATCTCCTCAAGGGTTTCTTTACAACTAAGCTCTTGGTGCATCATACAATCATCCTCCAAGTACCTAGCATGAGTGCTGATGAGCACTTTTTGCTCCTTTGGATGATAAAAGATGCCACCTCTGGTTCCCTTAGGATACCCAATGAAGTAGCACATTTCTGATCTGGGTTCCAGCTTGGTAGCTTTATCATTCAGTACATAGGCTGGACAACCCCAAATGTGGATATGTCTTAAACTAGGTTTTCAACCTGTCCACATTTCTTGCGGTGTCCTAGGTATTGATTTAGAAGGTACCAGATTTAAAATGTATGCTGCTGCTTCTAGGGCATATCCCCAAAAAGATATAGGTAGGGTTGCATGACTCATCATGGACCTTACCATATCAAGAAGGGTACGGTTTCTTCTCTCTGCTACACCATTTTGCTGGGGTATACCCGGTGCAGACAACTGAGACACAATCCCATGTTGTGTGAGGTACTCCTTGAACTCACCCAGGAGGTACTCGCCACCTCGATCAGATCGAAGGGCTTTGATATGTTTCCCTAGTTGTAGCTCCGCCTCAACCTTGAATTGTTTGAACTTATCAAACGCCTCAGACTTGCGTCGCATTAAGTATACATATCCATACCTAGAGTAATCATCAGTGAAGGTGATGTAATACTCATACCCTCCTCAAGCCGGTTTGTTCATAGGACCACACACATCAGTGTGAATCAATTCTAACAACTCCTTTGACCTTAGTCCCTTTCCAGAGAATGACCTTTTTGGTCATCTTTCCCTTGAGACAAGATTCGCACTGAGGAAAAGGTTCGAAATCTAATGAGCTCAAAGGCCCATCTTCTACCAACCTCTGAATCCGTTTTAGGTTAATGTGACCCAAACGTAAGTGCCAAAGATATGTGTCATTGATTGAAGATACCTTCCTCTTAAGGGAAGTTGAGTTTTCTTGTTGTACATTATGCAGTGTGGGAGCAATAGGATATATATAAAATAAGTTGTCATGTATTCTACCGGAACATATAATATTTCCATCTCTACTGATATCAACACCAGAATGGAAAGAAACTGAATAATTAAATTCAATTAATCTGGAAACTGAAATTAAATTCTTCCACATGTCCGGAACATAGAAAACATTATTTAAAACTAATATCCTATTACATGGAAAATGTAAGGTAACAACTCCTACTGCAACTGCCCAAACTTTAGCTCCAGTTCCGACTCTAAAGGCAAACTCTCCTTTATCAATTCTCTGCATTATCTGAAACCCCTGCAATGAATTGCAGATATGATTAGTGGCTCCTGAGTCTACTATCCATGAGTCAGTAGATCAACCACTAGACAAGTTTCAATGTAGTATGAAAAAGATGTACCTTTCTTAACTGAGGCCCAGAACTTGGGACAATCTTTCTTCCAATGACCTTTGAGGTCCACACTTGAAGCATTTCCCTTTGGGCTTTCCATCTATACCCTTGTCCTTCTTATTACCAGTGTTGTCTTTTTTCTGCCCTTTTCCCTTGTTCTGCTTCTTCTTGGACTTCTTCCCTTTCGGGTTCAGTTTAGAGGAAGACTGGAAAAAATGAGCTTGGGCTTTGGGCTTCATGATGGCATCTGCCGCCTGGAGTTCTTTCATTAACTCAGGTAGAGTCATGTCCATCTTGCTCATATTGAAATTGAGCTTGAACTGATTGAAAGAATCGACAAAGTTTTGAGAATCATGTCAGTCTGACTCCCTGCATCAATCTCAGCCCCTAGAATTTCAGCTTCATTGAAACAATCCATCAGCTTGAGCATATGCTCTCTGACAGGTGTTCCCTCAGCCATCCTAGCATTCATGATGGTCCTCATAGCAGCTTGCCTAGCTGGCCTACTCTTGTCTGCGAACATCTCAGACAAGGACATCATGATTTCATAGGCTGTGTCCATATGCTCGTGCTGTGTTTGCAACACGTTGGACATGGAAGTGAGCATGTAGCATTTAGCCATGCTGTTCGCTTTCTTCCATTTCCTCTCAGCCTCTAACTGGTCATCAGTAGAATTAGCATCAATATCCGGACAGTTTTCTACCAAGACATACTTATACTCCTCAGCAGTGAATACTATGTCAAGATTTCTCTTCCAATCTACGTAGTTAGGGCCAGGTCAGTTTGTTCTCACGAAGAATGCACATCAACGGACTAAAAGAATCTTTACCCATCTCTTTTTGGATATAAAAGTGGTTTTATAATTAGACATGCAGTATATATGTAATATGCATATGGTACTTGTTATAAAAGAAAAAACAAAGCACAAAAATTTTTACATTATTTAACCCCAATCATAATGTATCAGTGTTTCAACCTCCTCATAGACCTCCATCGAAGGGATGGCCGAGCCTACAGTCACGTTGAATTAAGGCATACTTATTTGGATTATCACTATCTGGATACACATCCAGTGGTAGTCCAATCACTGATTGGTTGGGCCTCATATGACAAATAACCTTAACCTCCTAGGGAGAGGTCATTACCGTCTTATGTCAAGTGTATAACCATTTCTTATGAAATTTCCCAGAATGTCTATGATTAAGTCTTCCGAAGGGAAGAGACTTTTACCCATCCTAGAAGTGACCTTTAGTAAAGAGCTCCACCGAAGGGATGGCCGCTCCCACCAACACTTCATTGACATTCTATAGAAGTGATCTTTAGTAAAGAACTCCACCGAAGGGATGGCCGCTCCTACTAACACCTCATTATGAATATTCACATTAGTTCACCCATTAACCCATCAAAGTGGTCTTTAGTAAAGAACTCCACCGAAGGGATGGCCGCTCCTACTAACACTTTAGTGAGATAACATGAACTGAAAAATGGAAGGCCGTGGGGTCTTTCCTAAAACCCCTCTCCCACTTGATTATTTATCACTAGGGTTTATACTTTTTGACCTTTACATTGTTTTACTCAAAAGCTCTTTTTAAATCTAGCAAACTTGGTTAATTAAATTTATGACTTAAGTCAACTTAAAAATAAATAACCTTTGCTTTAAAACATTTGAGCAAATCCCTTCAAAGAATCAAAGACCTATCTTGGGTTATGAAAACCCATAGGTAGCATCTAATTAGATTTTAGTTTAGCCTTCTTTGGAAACCAAGGGTACCAAGATAAACTAAACCCTATCCAATTTTAAACCTTAGACATATAAAAGGTGCTGGTCTAAGTTCTGTTTAAAAACAATTTGCCAAACTAAAAACAATCTAATACAAAAAGATGCCAATTTTAGAACCTAATGGTGGCCATTTTCTAGGTGACAATTATAACAATTATATAAAGCATTCATCCATGCATTCTATATATAAAAGCAAATAAAAGTATGCAATCCTTGATGGCTCCTTGCTCTTTGGACTTCCAATCCTTATCGAACTAGGACATCAAGAATAGATCTCATCTTTCACCAAGAAGTCTTGTCTCCTCCACCACCAAGGAATCCGGTTACTTGCAACCTTTCTTGAAACTTTCTTCTTCTTGCTTGTTCCAATAAATTAAATTTATACAAGCGAACCCATAAAAAACAAAACCCCAAATTACATTAGAGATACCTATGCTTTTCAAGAAAGCTTACATCAAGACTAGTTGGAATAAAAGTAAAGAAAGAATTACAACTTCCTATGATTGCTAAACGCGCAATCGTACACTTTCCAACTATTGAAAAAACATCCAAATCCACATAACAATCATGCGAACCATCAAGGATGTAATACATGGCTGCAAACAAAGAGGTTAGTGCATGCAAACATACTATGTGCATCATTAAACAAATCTGGAAAATAAATTCCAGCAATGTTAATGAAACTTGCACACAACATGCATCACAACATAACTTTAATAGGGTGCCACCATGCCCATAATCAATCTAGGATTAATTATACACAACATGGGATCATGATTTTACATGGAGTGGCTCTGATACCACTGAAAGAAACTGCGATTCAGATCTGAATTAGCGGAAGACATTCATGGCTAATTTGTATCATGACAGATTTTAAAAAATCTGATTTGGGCAGCATAAATCAGCCATAGAGATCGCATGAGAACTCCATGAATTCATGACCAACAAGTGTATAATTAAAGGAGAAAGAAGAAGAACTATTACCTCGAAGATTTGTAGACTTCAAATCTCTGAAAAAATAGATCCAAAGGCCCGACCTCAGACTTGCAATTAGCAAACAAGTTGCTGGAATTTTCTGCAGTAGTGTAGCCTTTGATCTTCTCCACTATCTCACTTCCAAATCTGATTGGCTAAGATGGTGGGATCTTAATCTAGGAATTGAGAACTAATTTTCCAAGGAAAAATCTCAGACCTACAACTTTCTTCAATGAAGAAGAAAGAGCTTTAAGGGCTGGACGTGTGGGACCTTCTTATGCTCTCTCAAAGTGTTGGACGTCCAAGGGGTGATTGGTTTCTTTTATAGAAACTTTATGGAAACCTTTCCTAAAAGTTTATCTCTTCTAATTCTCATAGATGTCCTAAAAGGAAAGATTTATTTCCTTTAAGAAACACTCTAATTAGAAAAGGAAACTAAAAAGAACTTCCCATGCAATTAGTAATCCTAGTTATGCAACACTTACTAATTTTAAGTTCCTAATCCAAAAAGGAAACTTTCTCATAGGAATACTAATCCAAAGAGGAGTCCAACCTTCCAAGTAGAGAGACCTACTTAAAATTGGAAACCTTACCCATGGAAATCCTATTATGGACGTCCCTCATGATAATGCACACTATGGCCCACATACAATTTATCTAGAATTAAATTCATGTATGCCATCAAAGGCCTATTTGAATTTAAACTCAAAATTATTTTTCCACTAAAATAATTCAACCAAATGTTATCCAAACATTTTAGGAAACCATGCCAATCTTGGTAAGTGACTAGAGAAGAGACCAAAAGACATATTTGCCATTGGCTCCCAAAATGAACAAAATGTCCATGCTAAACCCATAGCAACATAAAGACCATTTGAACCTTAACTCATTCCACTAAAGAGTTATGGTTGAACTCCAAAGACAAATATATAATATAATAAGCTCGTCATAAAATGACGGTTATCTTCGACCTACTAAGTGTAATGACCTGAATGCCGCTCTATGTAACATCCATAATCGAGTCAGGTTATCACATGTACTATCAACCTTCCCGATTACATCTAAACCTTAGAACTTCATATTCTTAACATAATCATCATCCAGATATCATTCTCTTGATCCAGGGAGCGACCCACAAGTTCAATATCCATATGGAACATCCATATACTAAGATCTTAGATTTTGATGATTAATCGGATAATTCTAAGGGGACGATTATTCCATCATCAGATGGCATAGATTCTATATTGCATCTGCATGTCCCAACTAATCAAGTCCGAGTACCCAAAACACAAAGCTGTTGACCCATGAAAAGAATCTCACCCATAGTGAATTAAAGCACAAGAACTTGACTTCGTCAGTTCATCCACAAATGCTCAGATTAAGAGCACCGGTCACTCAGTAGCATGAGGTGACTTGATCTTTCTCTGTGATAGTACTATTTTAGAGATCATACCTACCATGGTCCTGTTCAATGCATTGCATATGCACTAATGAGACAAATTCGGGAAAGCCCTCCCATGACTTAGGTAAGTCACCCCTGAATACAGGAGAGTCTCTCATTATAACTTATACCAAGATGAAGTGCCCAGCTCCATCTCTCAGTTATGACCAAATATGATGTTTCCAGTGTCCATGAATTAGACCTATCTGTGTGTAGACACTACACACCTAATTCATTTATTAGAAGCAATGCGCCTTACACAACCATACATATATACATGTTTAAGCATAAAAGAGTCATTCCATTAAATAACCAGTAAATATCCAGTAACAAAAGATGAGAGTGCAGCTAGTGGGCTTTAGGGCATACACCAATCCCAACAGTTTAGTATTGTCTTAGTTATGGATTAGCTTTTTGAGTGAGATTAGAGGTGGTTTGGCTTTGTTTGCGAGTTTGATGAAATTTTTAATAGCTTTAGAGGATTTTTTAGAGTCGTTGAGTTTGGTTTGACTCGGCCCGGGGTGGCCCGTGTGATTAGTGTTCGTGTGGGAATTTATTTTTTATTTCAAAAAATTCCAATTTCTATTCCTTTTGAATTGTTTTATTGACGTCAACAATTTTTATGTTTCTTTTGTTTGAATTTGAAACCCAAAAATCGCGTTTTTCAAGAAAAGGGCAAAAATGACTTTTCACACCAAATCAGTACATGAATTTCAAAATTTGAAAATCATGAGGAAAAATACACTTTTGGAAATTAGATTTTTCGACGATCAATTTTGTCTTCTTCATCGATTTCATCCGGGACACATAAATGGTGGTTCCAGCCATTGGGATATTTGGGACCCATGGGGCCCACAACCACTAAAGTTCAGCTAAAAACCCATGTTGGAGGTCTTCTCCTTTAGTTTTTCCTGCAACTGAACTGAGTGAAGAGTCTCCTTATCTTCTTCTTCCAGCCACTCTCTCTACTCTTGCATGTCAAGGTAAACCAACCCAAAGAGAAGATTGAACCTCACCTTTCTCTCCTCCTCACCTCTAGCTTCCTTTCGATAGAATTTGTAGAGGATTTCTGCTGGACTCATCTTCCTCACCAAGCTTTTCTTGCTAATCTCTACACTTTCAGGTAAGACCTGGTTTTTTTCTTCTGGCTATGGGTTCTCTAGACCCTTGAGAAGCTATTTATCAGGCATGTAAGGAGGTTCTTTGGGAACCCCTTCTATTTAAAAACTCTGGGATTTCTTTTAAGATTTTTTTCCATGGATTTTTGTAGCTTGGAGGTTGAGTTATGGGAGGAGTGTTCTTGGCGTGGATTAGGACCTAATTTTTGGAGTTGAGGCAAGTGAATAAACTGATTGGAAAGCATGCTAATGGAATGATGTTTCTGTTGGAAATAGGTGGGCCTCTAGGATAGGTTTAAAAAAAAAACTTTTGACCCACTTGATGCTGGGATCAACTATCCAGAAGGCTACCAATCAATCCCAAGATGCAAACCCTCAATCTCACATATAAACATCAATAAAACAATATATCTAAAAGATAGAACCAGCAACATATAAGCTACAAATAAATCTACAACATGCAAGGAAGTAGATTATACCTTTGGAGCTCGGTTTTGCTCTAATGGAGAATTTGCTACTTTCTTTGATGACGAACTCTTTCGCGAATCAAATAGGTTTCTTCAAGACCCAACGATCTTCCACGTTATGACCCGTATCGGATTCTCTTTTTCTCAAGAAGATGGTGGGATCTCCAAGAGAAAACTACTAGGAAACTTAAAGGAGGAACTAGAAGAGAAAGTGTGTGCGACTCTTGCACAAAGAGGAGGGGTGTGCAACAACTTACACAAAGAGAGAGAGGGCTGGACGTGCAACACTTGCACCTAAAGCCTTGGGCGTGAATCCCTAGGAATGGCATTAGAAGTGTCCACCTCTCTTTCTTCATATATTTATAGCTTAAAGCAACCTCTTCTTTACTAATTAAAATAAAAGTCTTACTTCAATTAAGAATTAATAACTTTCTCTTTTCTAATTAAAATAGAAGTCTCACTTCTATTAATAATTAGTCACTTTACTTATATCACATTTAGAAGTCTCACTTCAAATATGATTAGTAACTTTCTAATGCCTTTTTAATTAAAATAGAAGTCTCACTTCTACTAAAATTAGTAAGTTTACTATTACCACTATTAGAAGTCTCACTTCAAATAGAAATAGTAACTTTCCTTTTAGAGTTCAACTATAATTAGATACTTTCTAATAATTGGGCTAGCATGGGGACCACTAGGGATTCCTTAGAAAGCTGACTCCAGCTGGGACCTGCGACCCCACATCTCATGTGCAATTCGGGCCCACAGTTAATTACAAATAACTCTACTATATAAATGAAATTAAACTCCAGTCTTAGGAATAATACATAGAAAATCCTAAACTTTCACATTACTACAAGTAGGCCCCTCTATCAATATCCATTGATCAATTGGACCTGTCTTCCAAACTTAGATCTATATCTTATTATCCTTGAGCCCCAATTAATTATAATGATCGTAGGTACCTTTCCAATTAACTCTTAATCGGAATGGGTGCGCACTTACCAATGATAAATCCATTAATTGGCACAAGGGGATTTTAGAGATAGATTCTATCTTGACCATTGAATGTTCCCACAGCTCTGTTACCACGTACCCAAATCACCGAGGTGTTGACCTACAGTTGGCCTCACTCATTGGTGACTCAAAGCAAATGAATAGATAGAAACTTGAGTTCATTAATGTCTCAGGATTGAGAGCTTACTGCTAGGGAATTATGAGAGCAGACCTTAAAGTAAAGACATTGTTCATAAGGTTCTTCTCATGGTCCTTCAATACATCCAATGTACCAGCACTATGATCCAAAATCTTCCATTCTGATGATCGAGACAAATCATACTATCTCATAGTGATCAAAGTGATGCAACCTTGTCAGTATGAGATGTCCTATCTCATCACTGGTTGTGAAGATATTTAAGTGTAAGATTTGTTATGCATGTCTCCCATATGTGGATCTCGTCCATACACACATGTTACATCTAATATACTTGTGGACTCCGGTTCATCTCATGAACCATCATGTTATTCGAATTGGTTATGTGCAAGTATATAATAAATCACAATTCATCTCATGAAAGGAAAGCATGAATATATATATAAATAAAGAAATTAATCAATTTATTATATCATCTACTGGATTGAGTCCATAAAACTAACAATCTCCCACTTGGGCTCAATGCCAGTTAGGGTTGCATCTCATGCACATCCCGCCTACTTACAGCTCAAAGACTTTGATAGTCAAAGGCTTAGTAAAGGGATCTCCCATATCGTTTGTAGAGGCTATCTTGGTGATCGTACATCACCTCTCTGCACAATCTGTCTGACCATGTATAACTTCCTCTGTACATGCTTTTTGGCTCCTGGGTTCTTTGGACTTAGTGACTGCCCTGTTGTTATCACAGTAAACTGTGAGCGGCTGTCTTGCCAAAAGTACCACTCCAAGTTCCATTAGGAATCTTTTGAGCCAAGCTGCTTCCGTAGCTGCTTCACAAGTGTCTATAGCATAAACACATACCCAGAAGCTGATTTCCTGAAATCCTGATCTGATTAGAAGTCAGTATCTATGTAACCGACTGGAATCAACTCATCACTACTATAAACCAACATGTGATCTCTAGCCCTTCTCAAGTATTTGAGAACACATCTTACAGCAGTTCAATGGTTAGGATTTGGTTAGACTGTATTTGCTGACTAGGCCTACTGCGTGACAGAATCCGGTCTAGTACAAAGAATAGCTTACCGTACCAGCATCTTATCTACATACGAATCTTGGGATAAGTCCATCATCCTAGCTTACCCTAGGATGTAGCTGGCTTCTCCCAAGTCATTTATTATCAAAAGTCTTAGCCAACCAAAACTTTTACTGTTGACGATATCCCTATGTCACTCCATGGGAGAAGGATGTCGTCGACATATAATACCAAAAAAAACTACCCTGCCTTCTTGACTTTTCATGTACACACATGACTTATCCGGATTCTGACAAAAATCAAATGACTTGATTACCTTGTCAAAATGGATGTTCCTGTTCTGGGTTATCCGCTTGAATCCATAAATGGACTTTTACGGCTTACAAACTCTTTGCACTTGGTTATTAGCTATAAATCCGTCTGCCTGCATCATATAGATGTCTTCCTCAAGATTGTCGTCTGAGACGCTGTCTTGACATCCATTTGCCAAATCTTGTCACCGAGATGATCCGCAATGGATAAGAGTATCCGGATGGAACTCTTCCATCTGGTCCTCGTTTTCTCTTATAGACTCACTTGCACCCAATAGGTTTACTATTGGCAGGCAAGTCCACATGTATCCAGACCTGATTAGAGTACAAAGACTCCATCTCAGCTTTCATAGCATCTAGCCAACGTTCTGAAACTATGTCATTAACTACTTTATCATAGTTAGAGGGATCTTATTCTGGTTCTTCCCAAATTGCCTCGTAAGACTCTCCCAAAATCGAGAACCTGTCAAGGGTCCTGACAATGCTCCCACTACGACAAGGCACTGGTGTAACTACTGGGTCAGGTATGGGTGAATTTTCTTAAAGTTTGGTTATTCTTGGATTTGGAATTGATCGCTCTTGAATTTCTTCCAAGATAACCATTTCCAAAGATTTCCGGTTGATTATATAATCTTCCTCCAGAAGACCGCATTGGTGCTGACAAGCACTTTCTGCTTTCTAGGATTATAGAACAACCAATCTTTAGTTCCTTTTGGGATATTCTATAAACGTGTATACTTCCAACTTCGATTCCAACTAATACGTCTTAACCTTTAGCACGTGTGTCGGACAACCCAAAAAATCATTATAGACTAGGCTTTCACCTGGTCCATAACTCGTGGGGAATCTCGGTATAGACTTAGAAGGAATGAGGTTTAGTATATACATTGCATGTCCCAAAATATAGGTAATCCGTAGAAACTCAATCATAGACCTGATCATGTCTAAAAGAGTCTGGTTCCTTCATTCTGCTACTCCATTCTATTGAGGCAAACCAGGAGCAAATAATTGGGATAGAATCCCATTTTCTGATAAGTATCCCATAAAATCAGTGGAGAGATATTCTCCTCCTCGATCCCATCGAAGGGTATTTATACTTTTACCTAAATGCTTTTCCGCTTCCGCTCGAAACTCTTCGAGTTTTTCAAAAGTCTCGGACTTGCGGTGCATAAGGTATATGTATCCATATCTTGAGTAATCATTGGTGAAAGTGATGAAATACTCGTATCAATCTCTCGCTCTAATATTATGGGTCCATACACATCAGTATACACTAACTCTAATAAATCTTTGGCCCTACTGCCCTTAGATGAATAAGGGTCTTTTGGTCATTTTACCTTCCAGACAGGACTCACATACAGACATTGGTTCTACCACCAATGAAGGCAAGATACCATCTTTCACTTGCCTATCAATCCTGTTTAGGTTTATATGACCTATCCTCTTAGGTGCCAAAGTTTGTTGGATTAGATGAAGGCGACTTCCTCTTTAATGATAGTCTATTATTAGTTGCAGTGTCATGTATCTCATACATTGTGGGAGTTAAACAAATAAAGGCTATTGATTACCTTGTCAGAATATATAAGAGTACCGTTCCTCTTTAAGACAATTTCATTATCAAAAGTAATAGAATAACTCTTATTAATCGTACTAGAAATTAAATTTCAAACTTAAAACGGTACATATAATGTATCTGACAAAATCAACTTAATATTTGAAAACAACTAAGTTATTACTCCCACTGACACTGCTTCTGCCTTGGTTTCCGATCCTAGGTTAACAATGATTTCCTCTGCCACTATTCCTCTTGGTTACCTGTAACTCCTGCAACATATTACATATGTGATTAGTTGCACCAGAGTCTGCACACCAGGATTCTGATATACCAGTTGAAAAACTAACTTCAGAAACAAGTGACTCAATCATACCTGAGGTCTTTTCCTTTGACAGAAAATGTGGACAATTCCTCTTCCAATATCCTGTCGTGCCATAGTGGAAACACTTTCCCTTTGCTCCCGTATCCTTGACCTTGGCCACACCACTAGTAGAACCATTCTCCACCTTAGGACCTTTGATGACTGATTTCTTCTTGCTATCCCGGTCTTTGCCTTTCGGCTTAGACTTAGCAAATGACTTTTCTGTCATGAGGGCAGTTGGTCTTTTCTTCATGATTTCCTCAAACACTACTAGCTGGCGAGACAGCTCTGCTATGGTCATTTCCAATTTATTATCATTGATCTCGAAATGTTTGAATGAGTCCGGTAGTGATTGAATGATCATGTCGATCTGTGATTCTGCATTAATCGTAGCCCCCAGTACATCTAACTCATGCAATGCCAACATCATTTTTAACAAATATTTTTGTACTGGGGTTTCCTCAACCATCTTAGTCTTTATCAGTTCATAGCAGCCTGCCGAGCAGGCCTGACTTGTTCTACAAACATCTCCTTTAAGTTCGATATTGATGGACCAGCGCATTCTGCCCGCTCAGTTCTACTGAGGTCGGCAGACGTGGGAGTCCGTTTGGGTCCGACCCTTTCGTAACCGGAAGGGGGCAGAGGCGCGCATCAACATTTCTTTTGTGTGGGTGTGCCAGATTTTCTATTTTACTTGGAATTGCAAGTGGTGATCCGGAGATCAACCTTCGCAAGTAAAAAGGAAATCAACTTCTTTCAAGTTTTCCATTGCACATATATTTAAGAAAAGAGACATTTTCTTGATTTGCCGTGAAAGGCGATTTTTTTGGCATTTATAGCCGATTTTGGCGTTTATAGACGGTTTACAATTCTTATCAATAATGAAAGACAAGAGTTGTGATTTTTGTCTCTTTTAAAAAAATACATACTACAATGAAAAGCAAGAAAAGGAGGATCTAACTTCTCAGGAGATTATGGGGGGCTTGTTCAGATTGACGGTCGCAAGCCATGTGTGGACTTCGCCCTCATCCATGCAGATGAGAACAGAGGATGCTATTGATTCGCTTGGGTTGGCTATACCCTCAGGTTTTTAGAGGACAAAGACCAAGAGGAGGTCCTATGTCCAATAAAAAACCAAGTAAACGGGCTGAAAAGCCACGTCTAAGCCATTGGAGGCAGAAGGAGAAGACAAGGACCTTGGGGGGGGATACCCCCCAAGGGACTTTTGTCACCTTGTAGCGGTGGTCGGTGTAGAACTTCCGTAGAGTTTTCTCTTTTTCTTTCTCTGGATTTTTGTGCCTTTTTCTGTCTGAGTTTTCGGATTTTTCTGCAGTCTGTTGTGTGTTTTCTGTGTTCTCCTTTCTTCTTGGAGTGCTCTCCTATTTATAGGCTTTTTGGTAGCCATTTAGGAGGGTTTATGGGCTTTTATTGTCATTAAGCCGCATAATGGGAGGAGTTACAGGATTTAATTCCTTTATTTTGTAACTCCTTTTTCTTGGCTTCTGATTGGCCGGAGGAGATTGAGGGCATTTAATCGCCTTTAATTGCCATGATGGGAGGAGTTTCATGGGTTAAATGCCATGAATCTCTTGACTTGTAACTCCCAGATGCTTGCTTCTGATTGGGCCGTCCAAAGAAATGGATTAATGACTGTAATAAAGCTAATTAATTAATCGCATTAAGTGGTCGCCGGGCAGTTGAAGAGTCGCGGGCCGTGCCGCGTCTTTTGGGATTCTTCTGGCGATGATCAATGGTGGATCTTCATGTAGATCGGTATCAGATGACTATGTAACTTCAGGTATTGGTTGCCAACAGCGGGTCGGTGCCATCTGTCCTGTCGATTTCTTAATTGGTCGGGTAGAAAGCACACTTTTTTTGGTTGACCGGTTGGCGATCAATGTTGATTTTGATACTCTTGATGTTTGACCCGTGATTTTGACGGATGTCAGAGGATTTGGTGTCTCAAAAGTATGAATTTTGGAAAATACCAGAGGCCGGACGCTTCGAATCGCGAAAAAACTGCGAAAAATGGGGTTTCCAGGGCCCTCCCGGTGATCCCAGGCCCCAGGGTGCGACCCTGGGGGGGTTTTCCCCCCTTTTGTCCCGTTTTGTGTCCGTTTTTACTGTTTTTTTATTCTTTTTTCTTCTGTATTTTTCCTTGACATTTTTTATCAATTATTGGCCTGATTTCCCTATAGAAAACCTGATGAGAATCCTTGCATTTTATTTTGCAAAGTTTTCAATTTTCTGAGAAAGCCGAAGACTTTGTCGCACAGAGCTACCGATTTTCCGTCAGAAGCTGAAACTGGGGCAAACGATGTCGGAATGACCTGAAATTTGGGGTGAAGCCTGCTGAGCAATAAATAAGACCAACCATAGTCTTTTGTTTAAGTTTTGAAGCCATTTGGGGTCCTATCACCAATAGACTTGCTTTTATCGCGATGAAGATGTCGCGGTTTAATGTGCGGTCAACCGATGTCCGATTGACTTAAAATTTGACAGGGAACCCATTGGAGTCATTTTAAGATGATCCATAGGCTCTGTCTTGGAAACCATGGTCCCGGGGAGCTTCGCCGCCGAGAGGCCTGATTTGGCTTCCGAGCGTCAAACTATGGTCAAATGTTGTCGAAATGACCTGAAATTTGACGTGTAGCCCTTTGTAAGCATTTTGAAGCCGTCCATGTGCTCTATCTGATGAGTGATGGCCTCAGTGGTTCTCGCCGCCGAGAGACTTGATTTAGCTGTTCGATGGTTGATGTAGGGTCAAACGTTGTCGGTTTGACTCAGAACTTGACGTGGAGCCTTTTGGATGTATTTTGAGACCATCCATCGGCTCTGATCGAAGATTTAGTGTCTCCGATGCTTTTGCCGTCGGGAGCTCCTTTTTAGCTGCTGGAGAAGCGAAGTTAGGCCAAATGATTTTGAAATGGCCTGAAACTTCTTGTGTACTCCTCTTTTGGCTGTCTTGAAGGATCTTGCAGTTTTTATTTGATTTTGACAAGATTTGATTTTTTGGAAGTAGCATTGCCTATTTTTGGCAGGTTGCAACTTCATGTAGCCTTTTGGATCTTGAAGAGGCAAAGTGACATTTTTGGTGTCAGCAAATGCCCCCTCGAGGTGCAGCGACGAGTTGCTTAACTTTTGTAGTCGATGTGCCTCGAAGAGATTTTGTGAAGGAGAGCTTGTGACTTGACCAAGAGTCTTTGAGCAGTCTTTCTTTTTGGTATTTGTAGCCTTTTGAGTTTCCAGGGGAATTTTATGGTAGTGAAAGGGATCACGTACCATCTCGACATAAAGTTTTGAAGATGACATCAGGGATGTGGATTTGGGTTTTGTCCTTGTGACCTAACAGGCTGTATGTGGCAGGTTACGGGGTCGGGTTTGGTTTTGACCGTGTGACCCAACAAGCTGTATATGGAATGTTGGGGGGTCAATTTTGGTTTTGATCTTGTGACCTAACAGGCTGTATGTGGCAAGTTAGGGGATCAGGTTTTGATTTTTGGTTTTAGTCTTGTGACCTAGCAAGCTGTATGTGGCTAGTTAGGGGACCAGGATTTGGTTTGGTTTTTTGCGGAATGTCAATTTCAAGATTTTGGCTCAATTTGGTAGATGAGGCTGGATGGTTAGATTTTTGGAAGCTCATGGGGCTTGGAATTCTTTTTTGTATGGTCGAATCAACTCAAAAGAGGCATGGAACCTTTTTTGTATGCTCTTGGTAAGAAGGATTTCTCTTTGACTAAAAGCCCAAATTTTTTTTTTTAGTGCCTAGGTAGTCAAACCTGGCTCATATGGGCTAACCCATGGGACCTTAAGCTTTTTGGAATGGCTTAGATCTCATATGGTGTCATTTTTATAAAGAATATCCAAAAATATCTCCTTTGGATAGAGAATATCTAAGAATATCTTTACTTGGAGAGAATCTCTCATGTTCCCTTTATTTTGGGAGAGAATATCTCAAGATATCTTCCTTTGGGAAAGAATCTTTCATTGATCTTATCTTTTGGGAGAAAATCTCTCATTGATTTCTTTTTGGGAGAGAATCCCTCAAGATATCTTTCTTTTGGGAAAGAATCTTTCTAATTTCTTTCTTTTGGTAAGGTTACTAATCAGTAACACTTACCTCTTTCTTCTTTCCTTCTTTGGTTTGCTCTCTTCTATAAAAGCAAGGAGGAGGTTGGATCTCTTGCTCTTATTGCTTTCTTTTACAACAATCCCAAGAGGGCTTCAAGACCAAGAGTTCTTCTTCTTCAAGATCTTCAAGACTTTTCTTTTTCTTCTCCATCAATGGCTTCAAGAAAGTTCCCCTTTTTCAAGAAAACCCCATTGTAGGAAAAAGTTCTTTCTTTCTTTTTTGTTTCTTTCTTTTCTTTTCTTTTTTTTTCCACGTGTTTGCTCTTTTTTTTTACACGTTTTGTTTTTTTTTTCATGCTTTCTTTTTTTTTGCATTTTTTTTGTGTGGGTCGTACAGACAGATCCGTACGGATCTGGACGTAGGGCCACGTGGCCTGTGGGCCAGCCCCTTTTTCTCTCTTTTTTTTTCGAGAAAGTTTATTTTCTTTTTTTTTTCTTTTTCTCATATGATAATGCATTTTTTTTGGCAAACCAAGATGTTCATGCTTGTATATTTTTTTGTAAATTGAATTGTAGCATGATGTGATAGCATACCTGAAAGTTTTCGCAAATTTGGGAATTTGGAGCTCACAACGATGTTGAGCCCTTTCTGATTTTGCAGAGACTTTGAGATTTCGAAAGTTTGGAGTTTCGGAGCTCGTAGCAATGTTGAGCCCATCTTCAAGCTTTCTATTTCTTTCGGGATAGTTCCTTTTCTTCGGAATTGCCCCATCATCATGTCAAAATTTCACCAGATTTTTTTTAGCGAAATTATGTCATTTTGATGTTTGATCTTTTTCTTTTCCATCCTTTGCAAGTTCTTCCAGAACGAACAAGTGTAAAGAGCCTGCTACAAGCGTACGTCGTCGATATGCTAGATCTTCTAATCCAGCCGTTCAGCAGGCCTGGGAGAAGGTCCAGTATGTTGAGAGAAATCTGGAAGAGTGCAACTCCCTCAAATGAGATAAGATGAGGCAGCGACTGATCGCTCTCAAGGGAAAGGAATTCTATAAGATCATGGTAAGCAGTTGTCCATGGGTGATGGAAGATCAGAGTGTTTTACCCAAGCCTACCTTCTTCTTTGGTAATGCCGTCCCTAATGACATAACATACCAGAGGAGATGTTTTCAGTTTTCTTTCACAGCGGATGTTGAGAAGAAGACTGTTGCTACCCGGTCGACGTTTGATCGCACCGTCTCGATCATGAGCCTTGCCCCCACGAGCTCTAAGAGGGAAGATCCTCCAAGCTGGGTAGGACAAATGTAATCAAGACCGGGGTTTTTGTTGGTGGTTCTCCTGGATATACGGAGAGGTCGCCTGCTGACATGGACCTGTTGATGCCATCTAGCGGCTACCAGGGCTCTGATTATCCGTCGATCGATTTGAGACCGGTGGGCCTTGGTATTTTCAGCGGTGACGGCAGCAATTGGATAAAGCCTTTTTGACTTCGTGGCCGTTTCAATGCTGACTCCGAGTGGAAGTCGTGGACTGATCGCGTCCTACTGATTGGTGGCGCCATTTTGAAGGAAGCCGGGATTTTTGATGCGGTCCGCGCCTTTAGGGAGACCGTGATCTTTTCCGACTGGGCCTTCATGGCTATGCTGGAGTCATTCCTTCCACAAACCAATACCTTCGTTGTGACGAATGGTGAGATTGGTTTCTCTTTGAAGGAGCTGAGCGCCATTATTGGATTACCCATCCTTGGCAAACTTTATGAGGAGTTTATGCCGATCGACAGCGTCCTTGAGAAGCAGTCTGAGGAGTTCAGGCTTCTGTACTTTCAGCTCGTCGCCTTCTATGATTTTTTGAAGGAGAAGGAGGGTTTGAAAGTTAGATCCAGCAGTTGGAAGAGTTCTAGCTCTTCGTTCCCCAACTTTTTTGATAGCAGGGAGTCTTCTGATAGTGTGACCCAGGAAGCCAGGGCTCAAGATCCAAGTTCGAAAAAGATCTTGGCTATGCAAGAACAGTTGAAAGATTTCTGTGCGAGTACAAACGCCATATGTCCTGACATTGCACTGCGGAGAGATCTCGCTATTTACCTCACTTATTGGCTTGGTGAGGCTATTTTTGCTGGAGGAGATGGAACGCACATTAGGCTACATTGTATTTTTCTGGCTTGTCAGTTGGCGTTTGGAGAGTAGCTTGCTTTGGTGCCAGCTTTTTACTCCTACCTGTGTACCGAATTGCAGGCTGCTGCTTTTTTGGTTCGGCTTGGGCTTCCCATGAACAAGGTATTTTCACTCCATATCTTTTATTCGTGGTATGTGTACCACTGTCCTGGCTTCCACCGGCTGGGTGCTGCACAGGATGATGTTTTTTAATGATTCGGATGGCTAAGGGCAAAGCCGTGTCCGAATCACTTTTGTTTGCCCACATGAGGATCCGACGGTTCAGGGATATCGAGATGGGGCAGTCTTCAGTGAAGCTTTCTCCGGAGTTACGGAAGAAGGCTTTTGATCTTGGTGCCTCCTGAGACTCCACCAGGGAGGGGTCGGGAAGGCATTACTCCTTGACGAATGCAGAGAAGGAGTGGCTTTTCAGCATACGTGTCGGCATAATGGTGTATCGCAGACATCTTTTCATCGACATCCAGCCGTATGTACCCTCTCGCTTTGCTTTGCAGTTGGGCTTTTCTCAAGGCGTTGTTGGAGCGCCTTCAAGCATGGTGAAGTGCTTTGGAGGTTTACAGGACGAGAGAAATGCATGGGCTTTCTATAGTGATGAAGACACTACAGCCATGATCTCTTATCCTATGTTGTCGACTTCCCTGACTGTCGGCTTTGCGAAGTGGTTTGTGGAGAGCTTTTCGGCATATCGGGGGCTTTCTAAGAAGGGGCTTGATGTGAAGGTGGCATCTGGAAAGGGCCTTGGAAAGTCGAATGGCATCCGGCGAGAGGAAGTTTGGGCCTTCCTTTCTGGAGAGAAGCACAAGATCGGCTTTCTCGGTGACCAGGGCGTCATCGGTTCTAAAGCTGTTCGAGAAATACCTGATGAGGCTTTAGAGCAGCTAGAATAGGAGGAAGCTGCACTTGATGCTTGGATGCAAGCGGCACAGAGGCAAGCTTCCGTGGAGTCTATTGATAAGGGTAGACCATCCAGTAAGGAGTCAAGTGGGAGACTTGACTCTGACAGCAGGGCAGGTTCCTCTAAGAAGCGAGCCCGCAGGAGTAAGAGGAGGAGGAGTCATCATCGCAGCAACGGGCAGCTTGAGGACTCTCCTGACTTAGAAGTCCCTCTTACTATCAATGAGGAGGTGCCAAGGAATGCTGACGAGCCTCCAGAGAAGAGAAGCCGAGAAGAAGATACCGTCGGTGAAGGTATGATTCTTCATCTTTCTCTTTCCATTTCTTTTCATGGGATTTTTCCATGTCTTGATTTGTTTTCTCTCCCTGCTGCTCCTCTTTTTTTTTAGCAGAGGAAGATTTGGCGATACCTGAGGTTCCAACTGATGAGGTGGTGACAGATCCTGTCGGGGCACCTGAAGAAGAACCGAGGGACTCTGGAGTGAATCCAGAATCTCCAACTGGTATAACTTCTTTTGCTTTCTCTTATTTTTTGTGTCTATGACTTGGTTTGCTAACATTTTTCTTGTCAGCTGACTTGCCACAGGATTCTGATGACTTTGAACCATTGATGGACGCAAATATTGATGATGCTTCCGATGAGTTCATGGAGGAAGAGAGTGTTCCGCCAGTCGTCGAAGAAGGTATTTTGTAGTAATAATCCTAATAATGATTTTCAAACAGGATCATATTCATAACTTTTTGTGTTTCTTTGGCAGGTCTTGAGGTGACAGCGGAGAGTCCGTTGCTTCCTTCAGAACTAGAGCAAGGGATGCCAAAGGTTGATCCAGAGGTAGAGGCTCCTGGGACCAGTTCTGACACTGTTGAGGAGATACCTTGTGCTGAAATTCCTTCTCCAGCGGCTCCAACTGGAAAGAGTTCTTTTGTTCCTCATCCAACGGGGCATGACATGGGCAGCCGACCGATGGAGCGGGGCGAATCTTCAGTTGGGGCATCTCTTCTTTTAGCGAAGAAGGTGGTGGTGCAGGTTCTGAGCTCTTGGATTGAGACTCTCCTTGCAGGACATTTGGATGCCGGATTTGGCATGATCCAGCATGTGCATGCGATTCTCGGTGATGCCGAAGAGGCTAGTCTGGATGTCACAGGTGCCAGGGCGATCGTTGATAGGATCATTGAGCTAGGGTGACAAATGGTTTGAGGCCATGGGTTTGGCTGATGACCAGTTCTTCAAGGAGATGTTCCTAGACCCCTGCTGATAAGGCTAAGTCTGACCTGGATGAGGCTACACAAAGCAGGAAGCAGATAGTCCGTGAGAAGAACTAGAAGAGCTAGCCATCATTGGGCTGACACATGACCTTAACATCCTTGATAGGGAGGTCGATGAGGCCAGGAAATGTCTTGAGCATCTGCAGGCACAAGTCGCTACCAAGTGGGCTGCAATAACAGAGGCTCGCGACAGGGAAAGTGCTCTGATTCGCTGGGTTACCGATGCTGATCGAGTTCTTGAAAGGAGGTCTCAAGAGAACAAACAATGGCGAACTGCTCGGGATAAGCTTCCCGGTGTGAAAGATGGATTGCAGCATTCTCCAGCATCTCATGGCAAGTTCTTGAAGAAGCGTGCCTTAGAATCCCTGACGGCTGAGGCCAAAAGTTTGCTTGAGGAGCTGAAATCTTGGCTGGAGACCATTTTTGGTTGAGCTCCTTTTTTTTTTGTAACAGAAACTATCCTTCTTTCCTTTTTTGGTACCACATGTATTTTTTTGGTACTCTCTCTTTTTTTTGTAGTGCTTGGGAACACTTTCTCTTATTTTTTTGGTACCGCTTGTATTTTTTGGTACTCTTTTTTTTTCCCTACGCTCACTTAAATCTTTTTGTGATGAAAGTAATTGCTAAATGGGATGTTTTTTTTTGTTTTTCCTACGCTCACTTAAATCTTTTTGTGATGAAAGTAATTGCTAAATGGGATTTTTTTTTGTTTTCCCTACGCTCACTTAAATCTTTTTGTGATGAAAGTAATTGTAAAATGGGATTTGATCAAAAGCTTGTCATTTTGTAAAAATCTTTTGTCAAATGATTGTTTTAGCATGGAAGCTAGATTTTGTTTGTGGCATGGAAGCCGATTTTTGGCATGAGAGCCAGCTTTTTTTTGTGGCATTAATAGCCGATTTGTGGCATTGATAGCCGGTTTTGGTGGCATTTATAACCGGTTTGGTTTTCAAAAATGCAAGTATTGACTAAAAGTCGCCTCCCTGCTGAATGTACTTGTAAGTATCGATGGAATGTCGCATCCTTGCTCATTCGGTTGCGAGTATCGATGGAATGTCGCATCCTCGCGGATTTGGGTGCAAGTATCGATGGAATGTCGCATCCTTGCTTTTCAAAAATTTTGGTTTTGCGGTACTGACTTGATGTCGTTTCCCCACAATTTTTTAAATTTATGGTTTTCTCGAACCTTTGGGTCATGGATATCAACTGAAATGTTGCATCTCCACGGTTTTGGACTTTGCAATTATCGATGAAATGTCACTTCCCTGCTATTTTAGAAGTGTCGAACGTGGTTCGCATGCTTCCGATTTGTGCGAGTATCAACTAAGTGTCGCTTCCCCGCGGTTTTTTGAAAAACCATTTTTTTGTTTAAAGGCACGAGGGTCATAAGTTTTGACCTAAAACCATTTAGGCGGTAGGGTGGACTAGGGTGGAAATCCCTGAATCCAGATTTTGTTTCAAACCATGAATTTTGGGTTCAAGGGTTGAAAATTTTGGTCAAGTTAGGGAAAGGTTCCTAAACTTGGATTTTTCAACAATGAAACGACGAAAGTAAGCATTGTTTAAATTTCTAGAAATTTCAACATGAAAATGCTAAAAAAGGTGGGTTTAGCGAGCGTGTACCTGGAAACCGGTTTTTGGCCGTACAGGCATTGCTCTTACCTAGTTGGGTAAGTCTTCAAGGGTATTACCGCTTTAAGAACTTGCCGTTGATGGGCAACATATATCTATCACCTTCCATGTTTAGGAGTGCGTATGCGCCGTTGGAGAAAACCTTGTCGATGATGTAGGGTCCCTCCCATTTTGGCTCAAATTTGCCTTTGGACTTGTGAGCGAAGACCATTGGTCTTTTTACGCAAAGAACCAAGTCACCCTTTTTGTAGGCGCGTTGCCTGACCTTTTTTGTTGAAAGATCCTGCCATGCGTGCTTGGTAAAGTTCAGTGCTTTGTTGAGCTTCGAGCCGTCTCTCATCGAGATTGTCCAGCTCATGGAGTCGCAATTTGACATTGCTTTCTTGAGTCATGTCATTTTGCAAGGATACCCTCAAGGAAGGAATTTGTACTTCTAAGGGCACGACAGCTTCGCAACCATAGACTAAGGAGAATGGTGTGCTATGGGGTTGGTCCTCGAACGGTGGTTCGATAGTCCCATAAAGCTTCAGACAGTTTGTCGCTCCAGTCTCTTTTGTAACTAGAGACCATTTTTTTGACGATTTTGTAGAGTGTCTTGTTGAAAGCTTCTGTTAATCCATTTGCTGCTGGAATGTATGGAGTCGAAGACAGCTTTGGATTTTGTATTTGTCGCAGAACCTGTAGAATCGATGATCTCGGAATTGGTGGTCCGTTATCATGGACGAATCTTTTGGGTATGCCGAAACGACAAATGATGTTGGTGCGCAGGAACTGAAGGACTGATGAGGGTCTTCATTTCGTTGAACGTAAATGCTTCTGACCACTTGGAGGAATAATCCGTAGCGGCGAAGATGAAGCGATGACCTTTGCTCGACGGGGGAGAAATAGGACCTATGATGTCCATACCCCAGGCTTCGAAAGGCCATGAAATAGCTGTAGGATGTAGCCATTCTGGAGGCATGTGAATGTAATCGCCATGAACTTGGCATTGCTGGCAGCGCTTAGAAATTGTATTGCGTCAGCTACCATGGTAGGCCAGTAATAACCTAACCTTTTTATCTGATCATAGAGCTTGGGACCAACCTGATGAGCTTCACAAAGACCCAGCATGAACTTCTTTGAGTGTTTCTTCAGCCTCTTGTTGTGACAAGCAGCGTAGAAGTACTCTGTTGAAGGATTTCCTGTAAAGGATTTTTGAAGGACTATCCAAATGAAAGCTTGGGGTTCGCCATTGGATGCTTACCCGTTCTTTTGGATCTTCAGGTAGGATTCCGAACATAATGTAATCAATGAAGATCCTCCAGTCGCCAATTGAAGTTTGAAGGATTGAAATCCGACTTCCAACCACTTGGTGGCATTCAGCAATTGCTTGGTGTGTGTTAAGAGGAGGAAGGGATTCTTCTTTCGCACACTGTGATTTGCATGTTTTCCCCTTCCTGGATTGCCATAGATGCGCAAGTCCGGCCAGGGCATCTGCACGTATGTTTTCATTTCTACGAATGTGGGTGATGTGGCAGATGTCAAACTTTTACAGAAGCGATTCTGCCTTGTTGTAGTAAGGCAGCAGATCAGGCTTCCTGACTTCAAATTTCTGATTCATCTGGTTGACGATCAGTTGAGAGTCTCCAAAGACTTTCAGAATGGTGTACCAGATTCGATGGCGAGTTCCAATCCTAGGATCAGAGCTTGATATTCAGCTGCATTGTTTGTGCATGGTTCCAGTAGCGAGAAAGCATGCGGAATTATGTATTTGTCGGGGCTAACAAAGAGGATGCCAACTCTCGAGATCAGCTGTCTTTTTTCATTTGTCCTGGTTCCACCGTCAAAGTACATGTCCCAGGAAGCATTTTGTGAGAAAGTCTCCACATTGTAGACTGGTTCGTCTGGAGATCATCCCTGAGTGGAGAATCTTTAGGCAATGGATGCTCTGCGAGGAAGTCCGCTAGAGCTTGCCCTTCGATTGCCTTTTGTGGTACATACCTGATATCAAATTGTGACAGAAGGATGGACCATTTTGCCAGTCGAGCATTGAGAGAACTTGCTTTTGTGACAAGGACCTTAAGAGGTTGACCCTCGAGACCAGGTAGACTGTGTTGGAAAGCAAGTAGTGATGCAGCTTTTGTACGCGAAACATCACTGCAAGACATTCTTTTTCAACTAGAGAGTAGCGATTCTCTGCACCTACTAGCATGCGGCTGAGGTAATATAAAGAAGTTTTCTTTCTTTCATCATTTTCTTGTGCAAGCAGAGCCCCCAGAGAGTGATCAAGGGCTCTTGTGTACAAGATGAATGGTTTTCCAGTGGTAGGAGCAGCTAACACTGGAGGTTTTGTCAGGTATGACTTGATATCTTGGAAAGCACTTCTAGTCGGCATCCAGACAAAGTTCACACCTTTTTTCATCAACCGGGAGAATCGACGGCATTTCCCTGAAAGATTGGAGATGAACCGTTTGGTGTAGGCCAATCTCCCTTGAAGCCCTTTGAGTTCTCTCAAGGTTCTTGGAGAGGGCATTTCTGGAATGGCTTTGACTTTTATGGGGTCAAGCTTTATTCCAGCTTTCCGAACTAAGAATCCGAGGAACTTACCCGACGAGATGCCGAAGAAGCATTTCAGAGGATTCATTCGCAGTTTGTGTTTACGAAGCCGGAGGAAGACTCTCGAAGGTTTTCGAGATGATCTTCTTTTCTTTTGCTTTTGACGGAGAGGTCATCAACGTAACACTCGACCGTTTTGTACTGCATATCTTGGAATGTCTTCATCATAGCCCTCTGATATGTGGCACCAGCATTTTTCAGACCAAATGACATGACAGTGTAGCAACACACCAAATGGGGTCCGAAAGGATGTATGTTTTTCATCCTCAGGATGCATCTTTATCTGATTGTAGCCAGAGAAACCATCCATGAATGTCATTCGCTCGAATCCACAGGTATTATCAATCATTACCTCTGGTATGGGGAGCGGAAATTCATCTTTAGGGCATGCGCCATTCAGGTCTCTATAGTCAATACAGACCCTGACCTGCCCGTTTTTCTTTGTCACGGGGACAATGTTGGCCAACCATTCAGGATGTTGTTCCTCACGGATGAAGCCGACGCTTTTGAGTTTTTGAACTTCTTGTTCAATTTTATCCATCACATCTGGACGGAATCTTCTTTGGCCTTGCTTGACAGGCTTGATGTCTTCTTGAAGATTGAGTTTGTGGACTGCTATTTTGGGGTATAAGCCAGGTATTTCAGCGTAAGACCATGCAATGCAATCAACGAACTCACAAAGAAAGGTTATACTCGGGTAACTCATCATCCTTTATATTCTTGCTTATGAATACAGGACATGGGTTATCTGGTGTTCCCAAGTCTATCTTTTGAACAGGATCTTCTGTTGGAAGGTTCGAAGGTGGTTCCTCCACAATATTTTCGGAGGCTTCCAGCTCAACGAAACCTTCTGGGGTTTCAAGGGCATTTCCAGACCAAGGTTTTGTTCCTTTCCACGGCTCTTCTTGATCAGTAATTTTCCCAAGACTTGCTATGAGATGATTCCAATCGCCTGTTGAAACCGGGTCGAAGTAGGTTACTTCTTTTGGAGATGAGGGTTCTTCTGGGTTAGAAGTCCACATGTCTGTGCCATCGGACAATTCCTCTTCATTCTCAGAGAAATCGTGCAATTGGATGAGCTTCCTGGATCTTTGTCAGGTGACTCATCAAAGAGATATCCAGGGAGATCGATGTCTTCATGGACTTAGATGTTGAGGCTTGGTCAGTATATTGACTTTTAAGCCTTTGTGTCAACTGTCTCAGGGGAGTGTCGGGGTCATACCCTAACCCGTGTGAAGAGTTTTCTACATAGCCGTAGAGTCTCCAATCTTCCAGCTGGCTTTTGGTCAAGACGGGTCCCAATGGCGTGAGAATACCGTGGCCTTCTCCCAAACCGACTGGGTTTTGAGCGTCATAGCCCATTTTCTTCATAATAGCTTGTGCCACAGAACTATATAAGGATAGTTGAGGCATAACTTTGTTTTAGAAAGGTTCAAGCATGGAGTTTGATGAAGAAGCATCCGATCTATGGAAGAAGATCGGCTTTTCCTTTGCTGAAGTTGCTGGAACAACAAAGGAAGCTGATGTAGGATCTTCTATGTCAGAAGTTGTCTCCATCGGAGTAAGAGCATGTTGAACTTGCTGAGTGTCAACTTGGCTTGACGATGTGTCGTCTTCTGGCTCTGAATCCGAATCCATGTCTTGCATGATAGACACGAAAGAAACAATGAATTTGCCCCCAGGCTTTTGCTTTGCCTTCTTCATTTTAGTTGTGATGACCAAAGGCTTTGAAGGTTTGAGGGAAATGATGAAGGGAGTTTGAATGCTCTCTTCGGATTTATCGGATGGTTTGTTTTCTTCCGGTGATTGTGGAGGAGCCTTGCCTTTATCTTTCTGTAGATTTTCGGCAAAGGGTGTGTGTGTGCTTTCTCTTCTTTTTTCACCTTCATACATTTGTGAGTCTGCAAAGTGGACTTCTTTACCTTTGAAGGGTTTTCTATCCGCAAAGACTCGATGTATCATGCGTCGTCGCCAACAAACTTGATGCATTGATGTAAAGTTGAAGGGACAACACCATTCTCATGGATCCAAGGGCATCCGAGAAGGTTGTTGTAGCATGAAGGGGTTTTTATTGCATACACTGTGACCTCAAGATAAGATCACCAATCTGCAAATTGAACCTGATTTTGCCGATAGGCCTTTGAGTACTCCCATCGTATCCAAAGATAGATACAGATGTGTGGCTCAGCTTGCTAGGTGGGATGCCCAACTCTTCGAGAGCCGATGTGGAGAAGAGGTTGAGTGCAGAACCTGGGTCGATCTGAACTCTGTGCATAGGCATTTCCTTGATGTACCCTGTGAAGTACAGGGGTCGGTTATGCCTTGTTTCGCCAAGTAGGAGGTCGTCCTTTGTGAAGACGATGGTTGCACTGGCTTCTTTTTTAACCGAGAGGCATTCAATGCATGATCCCTCAGTTTTCTTCTTTTCTCCCTTTGAGGAAGCTTCTGAGCTTTTGACCCGGTAATCCATTTCAATTTGGAGGACTTGTGGGGCATGTTTGTCGACATCCTCATTCAGCTTTTGTAATTCTGAAATGAGATTATCACGAGTGTGCGGAGACATTCGCAACAAATCTAGGATGTGCAGACGTGCAGGTATGTGCTTGAAGTGTTCAATCAAGTCATACTTGAAAGCCTCCTTAGGGCCTGCATGTTCATCATTGTTGCCACTAGGGGCACTTACATCATCTTTTCCCGAAGGATTTACATATGTAAATGAAGATTGGTTGTAATTTTTGTGGTAGTCCCGGCTAGTGGGGTGCCTCTACCAACTTCGAGAGCTTCTTGAGAATGGTCTTCGTTTGGAAGATTGTCTTCAGGATCAAGAGGCTGTCGTTTTTCATTTGCTGAGGATGTATCAGAAGCAGAGTTGCCATCCTCAGTGATTGTGTTGCACGGAGCATTTTCCGGGAACAAGTCCTGAACAGCATCCAGCAACCTTTCTTCTTCGTTGACCAATTCATCGTCCCAAGCATCATTAGCTGGGAATTCTTCAGTCTGGAAGGGTGTGAACTTTGAAGTCACAGTCTCAGAGAGAAGAAACCTTAGAGGGTGTCATCTCAGTGAAAGTCACGTGAGATGAGGTGGCTCCAGAAGATACATTACTAGGCATCGCTGGAGTATAAGTGATCTCATCAGACGATGCTTCGGAAGAGCTATAATCCTGAATTTTCACATCAAGAAGCTCTGACAAGAGACGTTACCTGATCGGAGTCAGACTCATCCTCAGATGTAAGAGGATCGTCTATCCAGCAATTTCTCCATTTTCAGGAGTTAAGGGAGGATATACCTGATGGTCTTCAGGGACTTTAGGCTCTGGATTGCGAGGAGGCTCGTTGACGCGATTGCTCTTGTCCTAAGCGAGACGCTGCAAGATCCTTGCATATTCTTCAAGATCAGGCATGGGAGCCAAATTCTTCTTCATCAACTCTTTGTGGCTCAACATTGTTGATTTCCACTGGAGCAATGAGGGGTGCTGGTTCAACAACATTTTCTTGTACAGCCTCTTGGTCTTCTTCATCATCAGACCAGGATCCTTGTGGCTATAGGGGGTTATACCAGATTACTGGCATAAATGATTCTCAGGAACCCATTCTTCATCGAGAGAGATTCTTCTGTTTCAAGGGACTCCTCCCACTCGT